>JAGDQP010021822.1:12688-31249 GCA_022664845.1 Lepisma saccharinum | reverse complement strand
ACACACAAAACAAAAATGTAAGAATATTTTCTAGGAAAAATCTACTACAGTACAGGCAACACATTCAAGATAAAGGATGTTGATGGGAGTTCTGCTTGTAGACAGCTATTGAGTGGCCGTAGCTCAGCGGTAGAGCGTTGGCTTAGCGTTCAGGAGGTAGTGGGTTCAATCCGAGCTGGCGATCATCCCGACTGAGATTTTCCAACGGTTTTTCCATAGTCACACCAGGCGAATGTTGGGATTGTACCTTCAACTGTGGCCTGGCGGGCATTTTCCCGCTTCCCCTCCCCTCCCATATCCCCTACAGGCCATAAATAAAATTCTAAATTCGCAGGCAAGTCTATGACTCTAAGGTCCTTGCGCAAAGTAAACCGGTGGTGGTTTCCTATTACCTACCACCGGATGAAGATAACGTCCTAAGGACGGGACCTACAATTTCCAGTTGATTCCAAACCACCTGTTTTCTTTACAGGATATTGATCCCGGGAAGCCTTGATTACAAGGCGCTGATTGTTACCGCTCATCTATCGGACACAAATCCGTATTTGCCCACGCTGAATTTTATAACTCGGTGATTTTTTTGTCACTGGCTTTTTTTTTAGTGGATAAGATTAGTTTGGAGATGTTGCTGCACAGGGCCGTGCTCACAGAGGGACGAGCTGGGGTCCTGTACCGAGCGAGAAAGAAAGGGGGCGCCAAAATCTTGAAAGGAAATTATAAATTAATTATAGCTATGCAAGCGCCCCCTTTCAAGATTTGTGACCAAGCAGGGACCCAGTTCGCTATAAAAACGTCAACTGGGTGCCAGTTTCTGACAAAAGAGAAAAAGGATGTGCTTATTCTATCCATGAAAATATTGAAGTTGGAAGGGAGGGGGAGGGATACGGTAAAATCCTTGTTTAGGATGAAAACTAGTCCAGGATTTACTGCATATTTTGAGCTCATTTGTGGTCACAATCTGAGGAAGGAAGGGGTTGTAGCTCAAAAGAGCGAAATGGGCAAACATCAAGGTAATTCCGTAATACGGTGTATTTCAATTATTGAACTAAATTAATCGTGCATAAAACTTGAGATTGTGTCCATGAATGATATCTGTTAAACGTGAAACGATATCTGGACTGGGTTTAATTCCCATTACTTGAAATAGTTTGGGCCAATTAATATATACTGTATATATTAAAATGTGTATTACCATATCCTCCTGTACAGTAGTTTTAAACGTTACTTCAAATTTTGACTAACCTTTATACGATGACTTTTATGATATTACTACAGCCAAACCACGAACAGTTTAATTTGTCATCTTCTCTATTAATTTCTTCTATCCTTTATACTATTTTTGATTTGGTTACGATGCAGTTAGAATAGCAAAATTAAAATTAGAAATTTGCAGCTGTGGAAGTTGTTTACGTGTAAACTTGTAATACGTAATATAACAGCATAATAATATTCTACTACGAACATTTTACCAGGCTCCTTTTCTTTTTCATAATCTTCGTCGTCAATATCAGGCGTAATACTGAAGTTTCTTGATATTTTTTTTATTTGTTTGTTTAATTTCGAACAGAGAAAATGAACAGAAAGTCCTTTCTTAATTTGTCAGTCCTGCGTTACTAAGAAAACTAACAGATGGGCAAGAACAGTTGACAATATTCAATCATTTAACAAATTTACAAGTCTCTTTCCTTGATGAATGTCCAGAAATTTGCGTGTTTAAAAACAAGGTTTTGAGAAATATATACGGGTCAAAACGGGACAAGATGACTGGAGAGTGGAGGAGACCGTATAGTGAAAAACACCACGGACTGTACGATTCACCAGATGTTGTAAAAATAATTGAAATCGCGACGATTAAGGTGGGCAGCCCATGTAGCTCGGATGGGGGAAAAACGAAGATTATATTCTATCCTGGTTGGAAGACCGGATGGAAGGAGACTATTGGGAAGACCGAGACGTCGTTGGGAGGACAATATTAGAAGAGATCTTCGAGAAGTAGGTGTTCGTGATGAAAACTGGCTTGATATTGTCCAGGATATAATCTAATGGCGAACGTTTGTTACTGCGGCGATCAGCTTGCGAGTTTCATAAGCCATAGAGTTAGTTACAGACATTTGGCGAATGCATGAATGAACAGACGTTTGGTCAATATTTACAAAGTAAAAGTAATCCCTGAAAAAAAAAGGTTGCAAAGCACAAGAAAGATTCTGTACAGATAATTGTGTTCTTTTTTTTCAGTGGATATTAGTGCTGAATAATGATGAAAATGAAGTGGTACTATAAATATAAAGAGATTGAATATATTATGAAAATTAACACCCAGAAGGACGAGTCCGCCTAAGGAAAAAATAAATTTTTCCAAGTCTTTATACTGGTGATCTTTACACTTTTTGTCGGGTTTGAAAGTTATTGTACTATAATTCTTCTAGCTTCAAAAATCTGGCAACGAGAAAATTGCATCAACCTGAATCATACCACTACCCTACAAGACTAGTATCTGTGAAAATTTCAGATTCCTACGTGGCCCCCCAGCAGCGATTTTCAACTTCAAACTTTGGTATAATATTAGAAAATGATATGTTTAAGCCTCCGTAGTACAGAAAGGAAATAAGTCCCAGGCTTAACATGTTGAAGGCATTAAAATGTGTGTTCCCAAACAGATGGTTCAAGCCACAGAAAGAATCCCTTCTACATAGAAAGTGATCTTGAAAATGTAATTTTGTCCATTGTCCAATAGCATTTTGCTACCCACATTAGAGCTACAACATGGAGTAGTAGTAAAGCTATTTTACCACCGACAACTAGCCTGTAGTACAGTGAGTCGAATAGTTTTTAATCCAAGAAGCTACGACTTATCTGGGCTGAGAAACTGAGGTTTCTGTAAAAGTCTGTTTACCGAGAATTTGGTGCGCACCATGACACAGATATGGTGGCCATAGCCGAACAAAGTGAAACAGGGAAATAAACATTTTGTAATTTTGAAATCCCATTGTATAAGGGTACTTGTACAACAAACATTAATAAAAAAAAAAAAAGAATAGTCGAGCGGCCAGTTCTGGACCACGGAGTGAATGTGGGTAGAAATAAGCACGACTAAGACGACTTTCCGTCCGTAATCACTGGCATCTAACCGGGTAATAACAGTCTCTTTTACTGATAAAAACTCCTGGTACAGCAAACGTTCGTTTAAATGCATTTTATTTATTTCCTGTTTGTTATGCAACCACACATTAAAAAAACGCTCCGCAGTGGAAATCTGTGTAATATATCTACTTGCACCCTCTAAAATTTTCCTAGCCCCACCTAAGATTTTTGACTGGTCCTGTTTGAACCAGTGCAAGACCGAGCAAAATCGGTTGTTCCGTTACAGGAAATAAATATTAATACACTGGAGCTGCACAATGGAAAACAATCACCATGCCGGCTCAAGTCTCAGACAGCTACCGAGGTTTTCAAAGGCTTTTCATGGATATCCGGAACTAGGGCACAGTTTTCTTCCCTTGAGATAGGAGTTTCGGTCTCATTGAAAAAAGATAAAAACGAAGCACGAGCATTTTTTTTTCCTAAACATTATCGTGACATCATTCACAAAACATGTAAAAAGTCTCATCTTATAGACACTGTACCGTACCTTACCATACAGCTCTACAGCCCTGGGAGGGCTTTGCCCTCATACACCAGATGCCTCCATTCCTCTCTGTTCTTCGTTTTTTTCTTTCCAATTTTTTACTCCCATTAGTCTCAGGTCCTCTATCACATCTGCTAGCCACCTTTGCTTACGTCTGCCTCTTCTTCTACTGGGGAATACCCTTTCCTGCATTATCTTCTTTGGCAGTCTTCCTGTCTCCATTCTTTCCATGTGTCCTAGCCAGCGTATCCGTTGTGCCTTTATAAATTATACGATGTCTTCCCCTCCCAGGATGTCTCCTATTTCTTTATTATTTCTGATTCTCCATTCATTATTTTCTCTTATTGGTACTGATATTTTCCGTACTATTTTGCGCTCAAATATTCATAGTTTTTCTGCATTCTCTTTCGAGAGTGTCCATACCTCCGCACTATATGTAACTACTGGTCTTATTGTCGTTTTATATATTTTCAATTTAGTTTGTCTACTGATGTTCTTAATTTTGGTTGCTGATAGACGTGCAAAGCAGGAATAAAAGGTCTATATTAAGGGACTTAAAACTGACCTCAGATTTTAAATCAGCTACATTACATTGTAAAATAACACTTTGTTTCAGCTGAAGAAAATATTTCTTAACTGTGAACGGAGTACGGATTTTCTTACAAATGAGATGTATTCTACATTCACATTTAATTTGTAACACAATTATAGAAATTTGCAAATAAGATCAGTGACCTTACCCAAAGATAGCTAAAAGGCTATAAATCCAATATATTCTTGATTTCTTTTTGTTTTTCCTTAATTAAAACATTTTATAGATTTTTCCTTGGATCTTTTCTCATTAATATGATTTTTTTTTCTCATTAGTAAGTCACTTTCGTGTGTTACATAACGTCGTACGAGATAACATTAATTTGTATTATATTTTGATGATAATGCTATTTATTACGCATTTAATAAAATTTTTAACATAGGATTTAATAATAATTCTATTCTTTAAAAAAAAATGAGTCATGGCTAGTGACTTTTATTGTCAAATAGCGTTATGTTAATAACAATAACAACGTTAAAATTATGTTTTTATCTGCATGAGGTAACAAAGAAAGTAAGTTTTTTAATCATTCGAATAAGTTTTAATCTGATATTTTTTTCTTTTTAAAAAAGAGATACAAAACAGATTTCGTCAATTTCACTACTTACAACAGCAAAACTATTCATATTATTTTTTCTTATCTGCATACGCAGTACAGAGACCTCATTATTTTCCTAATAACATAATAAATTAAAGCAGTATGATAATAAATTAAAATATACGTGTGTAAGTCAGGAGCTTTGTGAATCAAATTTATTTTAAACTTCAATTTTGTATAGAATTAATAAAAAAACAAATTGAATTTATGGCCTTCGGGTATTTTTTTTGCTCTCGCCGGGATAAAAGAACGGGAGATGATGTGAGTCACAGGTCGGTCAGAGCCTAGTTTGAAGCTAGAAAGAAGCTGGTTCAAGTGTGAATATGTTCTATCATTCTGTTTTGTACTTTTGAACCCTCGTGTGTGTTTACTCTGTCTGGCTCTATCTTCTAAGGCAGTAATTTTTAATCATACTTTGTTCTACGACACTCCGGAAAGTAGAATCAAACCTTAACCCGTTTGTACTAGTAGTCTCCAGTAAATTAGTTCCTACTTTTCACACTAGAGGAGCTGAAGCTACCACGAGAACACTGAACAGTATGGTGTTGTCAGGTCAAAGTACACAGGGCTATGGAGCGTCATACCTGGTAGACTATCGCGGTATACCGGTTGACAAACACTGATTTAAAGTAAAAGATGGCACATATTCTTTTACGTAGAAGAACAATACATTTGTTTTCTAATTTAAAGAGTGAAGAAAATGTTTTGTCTTCACTCTTTAAAACAAAGCGCAAATGAGTTTATACAGGTTGTTCCAAAAAAATATGTTCACTTTTTGACTTTTAATAAATACCAAGGTGAGTACAATTTTTGGTACACCCTGTAGCACAAACTTAGGGTGCATCCTATGACAATGTACTGAACTTCATAAGGTGGAACTAGCGCCAATTCTTCAAATGGAGAAAACTAGCGAAACGAAAAGGACCTGCCACTTTTAGTCACAAGAATATAAAAGAATTTCATAAATCGAGATCGCTGATCGAGATCATATCTGAAATCAGTTTCTTTGTACCATGAAGGAAAAGCTTGTGTGACATCTTGAATTATTTCATCAGTAGTGATGTTTATTTATGTTTGAATTTGTCCGTTACCATGGCATTCCTGATTTATGAAGACTCATAAATATGCAAATTACCACTATGAACCGCTAGAATTAGTACAATACACACTGAACCCTGCACAACTTTGCATGTCTGTCAGGCATTTCGCGAATGTACCATGTTAGACGGACAGACAAACGAAGCGAAATTATAAGTGGAACCCGATGTCCGTCCGTTACAAAGCAATTTGATATTTCCGTTTCTTGTTCATGAAAATAAACCTTCAAGCAATAATTCTCGCTGCTTTATTTACTTCCCTCTTTTTCCATTTTCTATGTGTGTCAACAGACTCTATCATATCTGATTCTCTCTCTGATTGATATCTTACAAAATAATTCTCTAGCTGTAATAGAACTTACTCCCTTCAGAATATATAGATGGAGGGGATACAAACTCTCTTATGCCAGGGGCGTTCATCTATATGATAAAGTTTCATCAAATCACCCGTAAACGAATCTATGGATACGTACTTAATTAAACGTGCACTAACAACGAGGCAGACCACTCCTTCCCTTCAATGAATGGTGTTTTCCCTAAAATTATAAAATATTTACGTTTGAAAAGCGACTGGAAAAAATGTACTTACATCTCCTTTGGTCTTACACCGCGAAACTGAAAATTCTTTCTAAAGCTCTGATTGACAAGAAATGTGTGCACGAATGATAATGTTTTTTGTTTGTTTCTTCTTTGAAACTAAATATTTAAATTGAATCTTTTAGTCAGTGTCAGTCTTCTAGTCAGCAGAGTTGCCAACTAATAATTCAAAACAATGGAACAAGAAAATGACTGAATTTCATGCAAATATCGCAATCATAGTGGCACAAATACCACCACTTGGGTAAGATAAGTGACGCGGTAGAGACGTAATTTAGAACAGTGTTGCCAAAACCGCAGTTAAACAGGAACAGGTATCTACATTTGACAGTGTGGCAGACCTACTATATGCCATGCCATTTCTAATAATAATAACATTTAATCGCCCCTCTATCTATTCTATCCTCTACAGAAACTTGATTGCAGAACATCGCCACAACTTTTTCGGATCTATAGTTTGGGCGATATGATCGTGAAGTGCAAATATTTGTGTTGTTAAAAATCTGTTATGATTTATTAAGAATTTATGTTCAAAATACCTCCATGATTTGCGATGAATTTCGACAAACAATTTTAAATAACTTTTTTTTTTAATATTTTGTACAGAAATTGAACAGATTTCGTAGGGGATAATAAATAGAGTCTTAACTTAAAAAAAAAACAATTAAATACTAATCGAGGCAGATCTGGATACAAAATTCATTTGATAAATAAAGTAGTTTTAAAGATAAGGTAAAAATTGTGTAAACGATAAGGTAAAATCATTTTATACATGAATAAAGTGTTTCTTAGTACAGATAAAAATTCTTGCAGGAATTTACTCATCATATACTCAAAAATGTCCATGCTTTACTTGTCCTTTTACGATCATTTGAGATGTTGAACACCTTAATAGAAAGAATTCCTAACATCTACCACTTTGATATTATCTGATTGCCTTGATACTATTTTCCCACTCGCTAGCATCCAGTTCTTTAGCAGTGTTAAACTTGTAACCTACCTTTCAGGCGAAGTTGAAAAATAGTGGTAGATTCTGTAACGAATATGGAGAAAGGTTTTCGCCTTGGAAAAAAAATAGTGGAGGCTTTTACGCAGTTGTGGACTGCACTAGATACGGATTGAAATCCATCATCAAAATTATTGAAAAGTTATATGTGACTATTCACTAAATTACGACTTTCTTCCTTATTCCGTGTTTGATCCTATTTTTATTCATTGTATCCACGAATATTCTCCTGTCCTCCTATTCATGAACGCCCAGAAGGATACTACAGGCTGTAAAGAGAACGCGAATTATAGAGTTGTTGGAGTTTTGATTATATACTAACCCATTAAAGAAGTGTTATTGAAGAAAGTGGACGATATGTTCTGTCTTTACTTAACAGGATACAAACAAAATATGGATGATCGGTACAAGTTTTCGTGTACTGTCATACTGTGATTGACTGAAGTTGAGTAATGGCAAGCCATCAACTGTCATGTTTGGTTATGTGATGTCTAGGTGAATTAGGGTTTTTGTATAAGGATCAGTTATTTAAAAACTAAACAGGCGTGATTGTAGAAATTTGTCGGTGATCCTGACATGTTTTGTCCCATGGGAAGGAAGCCAGTACACCGGACAACATAGTCTACCTTCACGTGTCACGTAACGAACAGTAGTTGAGCAAAATACCGCATGCAGCAGAGTACTCACCGTCCAATAATCAAAATTATGTCATTGTTTTTCGATCAACATGGTTCTATCCTCTTCAAGTTTTTTTGAAGGAAGGAACAAGTGTGACGCGCTCATGAAGTTTCGAGGGGCAATAAACTCAAAACGCCCTGAACTGTTGTCGGAGGTGTCATTTTGCTCCGCGATAATGCCCGACCGCACCATGCACTCTCTATTCCTACAAGTCAGACGTGTCTCCGTATCATTTTCATGTATTAATGTAGCTGAAACATGCTCTCAAAGGGAAACTTTTCACGCAGATGATGACGTTCAGTCCTCTATTCAACAATGGTTCTAGCAACAATCCGAGGCCTTGTTCTTCAAAGGCTTTGAGTTTTTGAATTCACAGTAGGATATGTGTCTCGACAAGTGAAGCGATTACGCGTTGTTCAATGGTGAGATTTCGTCAGCGTTTTTGAGAGGTACCCTATAGATCCATAATTGACTTGATGGGAGATATAACATAATAATTTGAAAGAAAGTAATATCCAGGTTTGGGAAGATACTATACAAAGTATGGAGAATACCTTGGAGGTTCGACGTGATGATGTTTATAACAAGCGATGCGGTTCCTGTACGGTTCAACGTCGGAAATCAGATTTCTAAATCCTTAGCAGATAAATGTTAGTACTCATTCGAGTAGTTTCCTTAAGAATGTCTGATATCTTCTTGTGCAGGAATGACAAAGGAAAAGATGTGATTGCGCATGCGTCATTTGTTTAAAATGTATGTGTCTCGAGAGAATACTTCGGGAACTTCAAAAATAATTTTGGGTTTTTGATGTAAAGCCTATATAGTGTGAATCCCGTGACGTGTTGTGTTGTTATGTGCTTTCACTGTTGTTGTGTTATATCTTCATCACGAATCAATCATTTTGTGTTTTCATTACTTTTTTTTAGTAGCCACCGCGTGATTCTTTTTACCCCAGGTTACCCCATCATTAGTATGTAAGATTATTATTAGATATGGATTAATTATATCGGTGAGTGATATTGTTTGATGGCTGAATGTGTTATTTCATGACTTCATGGCTGCTGATTATTGTCGACTATTAATGATGAGTGATGAATGTTTGACTCTGATATTTGATTTCTAGGAATGCTGTTTCCATATTTTCGCTGAAATTATAAAAACAATGGGATTAATTATGGTTATTATTATCGATTTAAATTAATAATTTTGGAAGACGATGATTAAATGAGGCGATTTAAAATGGAATTGGTTGTTTTATTTAACATAAATTTCCATTTTAGATTCCCGAAGCACAGATAGTTGTAATGACACGATTTACTGCAATGAATTATTGAATGAGTTGCATGAATTGGTCAACAGATGGCAGTAGCATAGCTGCATGGTGGCTACTTACACCGATTTAACATGAACTTGACTGAGGTATTATTTAATTGCATTTCCTCCTCCATTGGTTGGTTTTTAAATTCGAAAGAACAGATCTGAATTTGACGATCTGATTCCTCAGATTGATCTCACACCGCGATATGTAATACATAGCAACTTATTTTGTCTTGTAAAACATTTCGGTTTGTGAATTTGTGTTTGCGGAAAGAGCTATGCCTACTTTCCATAGGATGCATGCTTAAAACGTGACCAATCAAAAAGTAAAGCAAATGATAGTAATTTTCGTTCTGAGTAATATTATATAATTTTATCCCCCATCAAACAATGGCAAGGTACTTTTTTGGACACTTGAAATTAACAAAGTATATGAGAGAAGACAGTACTTTGCGATTTCTGGAGCAAGAGTAGGAGGTGACCTCCACTATCTTTTGATTTATTGTAGAACTACTTAAGTTTCATCGGATTAGTTTATAATCGTTTCCGAAAAATATCGGGAACTTAGTGGTTTGGCACTTATGCGCATGGACGTCTGTGGGAGCGGACCGTTTGTAGTGATTTCTGGACGAGGGGTAGGATATGCCAGAACTAGCTTTTCCAATGTTGTAGAGCTAATGAAGTTTCGTCTAGAGAGCTTATAATAGTTTCCGGGAAACATCGGAGTGGTTTCGGCACTGACGCACTTGGAAATATGGGGACACTAAGTTCCCAATGTTTTCCGGAAAAGATACTTGTGTCATTTTCTATGCCTGATCTAGAAATCGCGATGAAATGTCACCTCCCATAGACTTCCACACGTGTAAGTGCCGAAAACACTAAGTTGCCGAAAGCACTATAGTTTATACAATACACAATAAATATATTTCTTCCAACTGACACTACAAATCTATTCATCGAGAAACTTTGGACGCTAAAAAAAAAACGACTTTCGCATTATTTGGCATTTATTTCCTTCTTCCAACTGACGATTCAATTTCAATTGCCGAAAACTGTACCTTGCCGATGTTTGTCGACGGGAAATTTCATATTCTTCAGGACGAAGACTTCTTTTTTTATTTTCTATACATTTCAATTGGTCACTCTTTAGGCACTCTCAGCCTATGGAAGGTGGGCATAGCTCTTTGTTGGTACTCTCTTCTACACTATATTGATGTCAAATTTCAAGATTTTTCTATTTTTTTTTTTTTTTTGATAGGTTTATTTAAACAGACATTTTTGAAAATATTCTTTTGTAAACATGCATAAGGAAATTGAATGCCGTAAAAGAAAACTTTCTTGAATAGTACAGCGTTCAAATTTCTTGTAAATTATCATAATTTTCTTTTAGATTCATCGAAGTTTGCAAAGATACAAGTTGTAACGGCAGACACTTTCGTGATCTAAGAAACAGTGAAACTAGTGTGTTGAAAATGTACACAGTGTTAATATAAAGTCGATATGGTTACCAACCTAGGAATAAGACGAATTGCAAAAACCGACTAAAAAAAATACATGAGCTGTGTACCAAGTTTGCAGGACCTTAGTATGGGTCATACTGAATCCCTTAAAGATCACGGTTGTTAACGGTCACATTCTTTTTCATTCTAATTCACTTCCTTCCCGCACATTTTTTGTCTTTGAATCTGGAGTCTTTATCCTCATACACAGAAAAGCTAAAGAACATCGCAAGTAGATGCCAGATATAACAAAAGATAAATCATCTTATACACCAATTACCGCTGGACAATTCTTGAGTTGCAGACACGTGCAGCTCCATCAAAGCGATTTACTTCATACAAATCAGTAAAAACTTGTTAAACCATCGAAAACAACAGAATGGGACGGATCACGATGAGACACAATATCATCTGGATTCCGTAAATGGAAGTGTGAACTGTGAATCAGTAGCAAGAAGCCATAGATCCACTGTGCGCTTGCGCATCGGAACTTCAACTCTTCCGGATGATGGTAAGGAACATGCTTATTATCCTTGTTCCCGGTAAGTAATCAACAAAAATCTTTAATATTTTTCTCACTGACTTTAGCACTCCTCAATTTTGCAATGTATCCAGCTTGATCTACTGCACCATCTGGTTGTTGATGAATAATTTAACTTTTACACACAGTAGTGAGATGTGACATTTGAACTGGCTTCTAAACTCCACTGATCTCAATCTTACAGAACATGTAAAGAGTTGTTGTGTAGCTCCATTTGTTCCACCATGACACTCCAAACATCCACAATTTGGACTGCTCATACAGATCTGGATCCGGAGCTACTCAGAGGTGATCCATATACACCTTGCAGAATCCATAATTATGACAGAGGTATATAACGATATATGGTCAGAAGTTGAATTTTATTTATTTAGTGATTATATTGATGTTTCATATTGTATCTATGCGAATTTTAGTACTTAGCTTTTAAATAAGTAATAGTAATCTAAATAAGTAAGTATTGTTACATTAGCAGTGTTATTCTTCTGAATTACATGACCACGCCTAAGCGACATGCTCGGATATTCTGTCTCTACAATAAAAATTACCATCTGAACATGATTGCTCCAAAATACATTGAATGAAAAGTAATCAATTATCCTCATATAGACATAAGTTAGACACGCTATGAACGCTGTTAGCAATAACACGAATCTATTATATAATACATATGATCAGTTCTAAATCTGCACAAAATATTGCCAAATTCCTTAGTACTAACTTAAAAGTTTGAACATGTTCCGATGAAGATAAAAAATATGTAATTAGATTGAAACAACTTGGCCTTTTAAATTTATATGCTTCAAGATATTACTGAAAACACTAGTCAAGAACCTTGTCTGCCATCTACTAAACAGCTTGTAAGTTAAATGATAAAATGACACTAAAATTCACAATTTAGAAAAAATAAGAGGTTTATGGGAAAGTAGCTACGACCAATTACAAGGACTGTTCAAATTATCGTATGATCACAAACCGTACATACAAATCAAGATGCATGCTCAGAAAGAGAACCAATGAAATGATCTGGATGAAATACGACGTAGGTATGATTTGAGCGGAGCCAATCGTTGGACATTTAGCGTGTGATTATGTGAGAATGACACTCGTATCAACAAAGAAGATATTTTGTCAAGGAACACAAGTAGGAAGTGTGAAACCTTCGGAAAATTTACTACTAACTGAAAACACAGTATGACGGAGAAACGAGTTAGAATAAGAACAGAAAATGGATTGCGCTGGTATTGCACAACTACATAAATATCTGCCAATAAAAATATCTCCATGTAGAGGAGAGCAGTGCATTGATTTTAACATTAGCAGTGATTTTTTGGTTCAGGCGATGCGCACGGAGCGCTTCATAAGTACAGAAAATTGACCATGCAGTGCTGGTATAACGAGCAGAATACCCAGTAGGTCGGTAACGACCATTTTTTTCTCTGTATTTTGCATCAATTAATTAATAAAGAATATATATCTCGAATTGATTACACCGTATACTGCGGGAGATATTAAATCAATTTAGAATAACCAGTGTTGATAGTGTGAAGGTTGAGCGCTGTTTACATGATCAGGAATCGTTCAGAAACTGATAGCTTTTTTCATCCACCGTACAGTCCTGATATCGATCCATCGGAGACATATAATGTAAATAATCTAACAAACTGTACCAATCCATTGTAGAGAAGAATGAACTACAAGAGAAACAATATTACCTACTTTCCGTTTGGTTTTCCTGCAATTTTTAAATAACAAATTATAAATTTAATATTATTAGAATAATAGTATTAATAAAATACTTACGATGTATCTTTCCTTGGACAGCATACTCCAGGAACAAAGAGACTCTTGAAACAAATAGACTGACGCAGGTTGATGAGGTCTAATAGAAGTTCTGGACAGTTGCTGAGGTCATCGCAGTTCCCTGGTTGTCCAGTGGGTGTCGTACAGCTTTTTGGCTTATCCTCATCAGGTATATCGAAGACCACTTTCCCGTCGTTGAGATTAACTGAAGGTAAAGCATTACTCAGTTCAGAAACACCTCTTACAATAGGAACTATAGTATCCGTCACATTTTGGCCAAGAACATTCTTACTAATAGTATACAAAGCAGTTTCCACATTGTCACCATTTGAGTTAGGAGCAGTGAAAGAAGTAGTCTGATCGTCACTTGTCACGTCTGATGAGCCATGGCGAGTCATATTGACTAAATAGCGTCCAATGGTATTGATGGCGCCAAGCGTTTCTGAGATAGCGTCTATGGTTTCTTTGCGTAAGTATCTACTATCTGTATCGTGGGGTGGTCGCACACGCACGCGATATCTTCGGTTGTTGTTGATGTGTGGAGAAGGAGGAGGTAGATGGCGGTGAGGTTGTTGTTGTTGTTGTGGTTGCCACTGTCGCTCATACGGAGATGACACTGGTGACACTCCCCAATAATTATTGCCATTGGTGTAAGAAGGGTTATGGGAATATGTTGTTGATGGGGTTGAACGGAAGCTTCTGGTTGGAGAAGCAGCTGCAGACCAAGGAGAAGATGAAGAATCGCCATGCCATGATGGTTGATTATGCCAGCTTCTGCCATATGCTGGAAGGGAAGGAAAAAAGATTACTTAAATCTGTTTTTCTTCCATTTCTTTACAAACGCATCATGTAAATACACTATAGCCCATTTGTAACGGAATCAGTTATAACGAAAGGAAAATAAATGTCTTTTTATTCTTTATAATTTGACTCCAGAAGCCAAGGGATACAAGCGACATTGATGAAAAAAAATCGATGTAATATTTTACCTCAAAATATATGTGACACGGACACATCCAAGGTTGAGTTTTTGTGCCACATATATTTCTAGTTTTGTATATAAAAGATTGTAGGGGCTCCATAATTTAGTGGTTAGAGCGTTGGAGACTCATGTCCGCGTGGTCCCGGGTTCAATTCCCGGCTGGAGTCCCACTTTTCAGCATCCACCCAGCGTTGTGAGGAAAACTGGGGAGTCACGTGAATAAAAACGTGACGGACACTCGGTCTAGAAAGCCTAATATGCCTGTTCGTGGCTAGATGGTGCGCAATGCTGACCACATTGCCGTCACTCAGGTGGATGTAGTTCCACCAAGCGCGGACAGAGGGCGTTGGGGCAGACTCAGGACCTATCAGTCTGTAACGCCGGTGGTTATTTATATATTATGTTATATAAAAGATTATCTGGAACTTTTTTAATCGTCCATGTCGCTTGTACCCTTTGGCTTCTGCATTCCTCATGTCGTTTCTTGTGACGAAAATGATCCGAACGAAATTTTCACTGCATATTTTATAGAACGAAGTATCTTTGCATTGCCTTTTAACGGGTTATCTAAATATATATTTCCTTACCACATCGTGAAAGTGGAGATATGCTACTCAAGAAATTTTTTGCTGAAGAAAGTAATTACAATATTAGCCATTACTAAAGGCAGCAAACGGAGAGGCGCTATATATATATATATATATATATATAAAGACCCACCAAATTGTTTACTTTACTGGGCGGTAGTCCCCGTTTCAAACTGGGGGGGGGGGGGGGGTCCATTGTATGCAATAATCCGGAACTTACTTTAACGAAACCCTGTCTTTGAGGATCACAAGTTAAAAAAATGAGATTGCGCGCTAAATCGTACCAACAGACTATAGACTACGCATCGCCTGAAATAGTAATTTCACTTATTTTCTGGTTGGAAGGTGCTGTAAACAGTGTATGAGCAACTTGCATAAACAAACACTATTTTTACAGCCATTTTTAAGGAATAAATTATAATCTAAAAAACAGCTTCTCAGTGGTTTAAGTTAAACGTGATTTTACTTGAAAACAAGTGACAAAAATATAGTGGGGGCCAATTAGGGCCAACATTTCAAAGAATTGTGTACTTTTTCATAAAAAAAAAACAACAACATGAATTTTGAAATAATGAATGGACATACCTAAAAGGTCATTTTAAGATATTGTAGCACTTTAAAATTGATGTAGGAGTCTTAGAAATCCCAAAATGGCGCCGGGAATTTAGAAAACAATTATTCATCATAGTATTTGAATGATTTTCATATTATCCGTGTATTTTATGGTACTGAACGGAAAATAAGATCGTTCTATCATTAATCACTTTTAACTGACGATAAAACGTGAACGGCTAAGCTACTAAGGAAGGACCCTTTAAATCCAAGATGGCGGCCATTTATTCAAATGTCTTTATTTATTGCCAGACTTGATTAACTTTCTTGTTCACATACTTTCAGGTTGTGACTTTCTGAATATAAATTTCAGATCCATTTCTAATTTAACTCTAGGACTCTTCAAATCCAAGATGGCGTCCGTTAATTCAAATATCTTCATTTATGGTTAGATTTAGCTGTCATCAGATGCTGACCTCCTCAACGTAAATTTCAGACCATTGAAATATATTCGCCAGCTTTAATTTATCCAAGCATCCTTGAAATCCAAGATGGTGGACATTAATTAAAGTGTCTTTATTAAAGACCACACTTGCTTGAAGTGTGGTGGGTTAATGAAACTAACACGAATTTGGATATTGGGGTATCTAGTATTCGTACCGTTAACCCCATACGTTAACCCCTCAGCCGAAGCAGCAGCGAGTTGACATCTGCAGTTCCCTTCTCACCCGTCACAGACTTGAGCCATTTCTGGACGACAGAATGGCCACAGAGGATGAAAAGTTGATCCCCTACCATAACATTACACGTAAACAACAGTGGGTACTGAAAGGGGGGCCGCAGGAACTGTGCCAAAACAGGAACTCCCCTCCTGCAACGTGATATTGAGTGTTTGGTGGGATATCCTTGGGATAATCCATGTTCCACGTAACCAGACCATCTATGCAGATGTCGATTGTCAGCAGCTTGAATGCCTACGGACTACATTGTTGGAGAAACCTTCTGCTTTGGTTAATCGTAAGGGTATTCTCATCCACGGTGATAATGCGCATTCACACACAACAAGAAGGACATGTGCTAAGATAGATGAACGTAGCTGTGAGAAACTCCCCCACCCGGCGTTTTTACTAGATCTTGCACCAACAGACAACTGTCTTTTTCGCAGCCTGCAAAACACAGGAAAATGAGGATGACGTACGACCCAGTTCTTTGCCTCCAAAACCGATGATTTCTTTCATCGAGGGATTGAACAACTGGTTGATGTGTGGCAGAGTGTTGTGGAGTCCGATGGAGACTATTTTCCTGACTAACGGTAGTGTTCCAGGTAAGTTATCGTTATTTTCCTCACGGTGAAAAAGTACGACATTACTTATGAGATAAACTGATAACATGCTAGCGCGAGGAAGGAAAAGGATGATGAAACAACTGATCCAGAGCAGTGCTGAGAAGAGGAAAGTGCTCGAAAGTGTATGACAACATCGACCGCAATCCTAGTGTATTATGCAATCTTGGACGCCATTTTGGATTCTCAGGACTACTACATAAATTTCAAAGTGTGTCAATATCTTACAGGTATGTCTAGTAATCATGTCAGATTTCAAGCTTTTATAAAAATAATAATAATAAAAATAAGCATACTTTTCTTAAACAGTTCGTATTAAAAAAGTAAAAATAATATTCTTTATGCATGACTAAAAACAGGAGCATGGGGCCCACTCTTATATACAATCACTTTATAAATTCTTCATTTGCCGTGCTCCACGCTTTTCTTTTTACTCATGCATAAACAACAAAAAATAGTTTTACTTTTAGTACGAATTGTTTAAGAAAAGTATATCTTTAAATGTTTTTTTTTAAGAATCGAGTTATTTCGATGTTCGCATACTTTTCTCTCAAGCTAATGTTTTATAACTCAAATCCTAAACTGTTCTGCAACCGGTCAAACGCAACGTCGTTGCAGGCTAGTATTAATTTTAGGATAAAGAAGTTCATGTTAAAAAAATATTGAAACATGCTTTTAAAGTATATAAATGTATAGAAATATATGAAAGTAACAATAGAATATTGTATTGTCACCCGACTTACGTCGCTGTGCAAAATTTAATCATTGTATGAAGTCAGAAAATGAATTAAATTAACGTTGCAAGATTTGAAGATACCACGAACCATTGCGCACAAAAGAAAAGCATGTAAAAAAAATGCACAATTTTTCACCTAATTAGCCCCACTATAAAAAAAAGATATTTGAATTAATGACCGCTAACTTGAATTTCGATGGTTTATGGATATATTTAAAAGTAGTTAAAGTGTTCAGTTGATGTCCGGTTTGTGTTCGGGACCGTAAAACACATTTAAAATCTAAAAATCATTCAAATACTAGAACAATAATTAATTATTAAATCTTGGACGCCATTCTGGATTTTCGGGACTCCTAAATCAATTTCAAAGTACCTCAATATCTTAAAATGACCTTACAGGTATGTGTAGTCATCATGTCAAATTTCATACTTTTATGAAATCTCGGCCCACTAATATAGGCCATGAAGAAGAAATGATCGTTGATACGCGGTTATGGATCTTAAGTGGCGATGTGCTAGTTTTTCGATATTCGGTTCGAGTACATCGAAAGATTGGACATAACGAGCTGATTTCTATGGTCATAGTATTGCTGTAACCGAGCTTTAACACATAACATTTGTTGATTCAAGGACAATATTTACTTCATCTAATGCTATGCTGTGTAAAGAAACAGAAACGGGTATTGTGGCAAGAATAAGGGCAAGAAGACTGGAAACCATTGATATCTGGATTTTCAAGAGAATTGAAAAGCCAGCGGGATGCAAAGGTAGCACAGACTAATTAAACAAAGATTGGAAAGAGAAATATTGAAGAAACTAAAATAGGAAGCTATACACAGGATCCGATTGAAGGAAAAAGAGGAAGAAGAAGGATTGGTGAAATAGAACACCAACCACTTCCAACTAGCCGGTGTATAACTTGCGCTCTCTCTCTCGGAGAAGTGATCAGTAAGAACTGGAAGTAACAGTGTACACTCGTAATGTAAAGGCATTACTTCAAAGAGTCATA
>JAGDQP010021822.1:0-11058 GCA_022664845.1 Lepisma saccharinum | reverse complement strand
TTGCGTCACTCTTCCCTTTACCCCGAAGGGGTTTCTATACTGATTGTATACAGTAGTATACATTAAATCTATGATTTAAACTGTAGCAAATGGATTCTACAATACAACGCTAGTCTTAATTTCGCAACTAAAAGCATGATCCATATTGAACCAAATATCTGCCAAACAACATTGCAACAGAAAGCCTACCATTACCCAAAGATTTGTGCTTTAATTCTTTAAGTTTCGGTTGTCACAAATTGCTTTCAAGAACAAAATATTTTCTTAAACACAGCATTGTTGTGTTTCAAGTATTTAGAAGCTGGGTTTCTAGAACATTTTTGTCAGAATTTTTGATTATTTGTATGCTGGGAATATAAACTAGCAACGAAATGTGAATTAGTTGTCCTCTTGTTTACACAATTCGTTTCTAATGCGACATCTAACGGGAGCATTTCGAGACACATATCGCGACAAAAAAATATTTAAATATTTGAATGAGTATATAGTAATATTAAGCTATCTCGGGCCTTGGACTATAAACTCTGTTAGGGCCCCTGTTACACACCCCCTGTAGCAGTCTGCGAATAAACGAACGAGGATGCCGGTGATCCTCCCGTCCTAGCAAATAAGTTTCCCACCCTGACAAATTTATTTTTCGTCCCTGACAGGGATAAATTTCTACCCTCTAGAAGATATTTCGATCAAGATTAGATAGAAAATCGGAACATTTTTATTTGGCAGATGTTGAAACAATTCTCATAGAAGCGACAGGGGCATATGCATTTTTACTAGCAGCTAAGAAGCCTTTTTGGAAGCCATTTCTTTTGTGATGTTTATGAAGTAGCTTAATGTGAATGATTTAGTATGATTGGTTTGATTTAGTAACCTCGTATTGGAAAATGGGACTCTCTCTCCACTGGTCTAGTGATTACCGTTCCTGACTGCAGATCGTGGGGTCCCGGGTTCGATTCCCAGCTTTGCCGAGATTTTTTTTTAAGTGAGAAGGTATGTGGTGAGAAGGTTGAGTGTCTACCCAGGTTCGTGATGTGATTGGGGAGCTGCTGTGAATAAAAAACAGTGGTGACGATCACAGTTGAGAGATTCGGGTCTCCCTTCCCAACATGTCTAGTCAGCGTGCGAACAATATACAGCTTCCTGTACAGCCTAGTCGGTAGCGCGCTCGACCTCAGTGCGAGCTGTTCCTGGTTCCATTCCCGGTGGTGGCTAAAAAATTTCGGTTTTGACCCAGCATCGTGAGGACAATATTCGGAAGCTGCTGTGAATAAAAGACAGTGGCGATCACAGTTGAGAGCTTCGGCTCTCCTCCCCCAATCCATCTGGTCAGCGTGGGAGCAGTAGACCAACTCCTCCCTCCGGGGAGAGGCATCATCCAGTAGTGGATCGAATATGGCTGTGATTTATTATTATTCACAGAGAGAGAGAGAGGTTGCCTGTTGAAATCCGTGCGTTATGTTTTATCCCCCCTTGCTAAAAAGTTTAATTCGCACACTGCCCTGTAGTCGTAAGGGTAACTGATTTACCTTTGAAAGGGCCCCTGAATGAGTGGGGTCCCTGGGCTAACTGTTTAGATCTTCTTAATCTAGTTCTTCATTCACATCTGCTCAAGGGAGAACTGGTTTCGAATTTCCGGACTACAACGGATTAGCACTCGACCCAGTACTACTTGGTTCTTACGTGATCAGAAACTTGGTTGATGAGAATTCATAAGGCATAGGCCTACTTATACAGTTCCGTATTAGCATAAAGTAAAGTAAAAAGTATTAGTTGAGTATTTGAAAAACATTTATTTCAATTCAGGGGCGTAGTTCCAAAGAAATCGAGTTCATCTTTCACATATAAAAATACCACATATGTTTTATACAAAATATGAACAAAGAAAAACGTCGTGAGGTATGAGATCCGGGCAGCGGGGAGGCTACGTAAAAAGTGCGTCGTAGTTCACCGAAGTGCAATAAGCGTACTTAGATGTGTACGCATGTCGTTTGCGAAATACGGTGGAGTGGCATCTTGCTTAGAAACGACAAAGATTTGGTAGTTCTATGAGCGATAATTGTAGCCTGTCGATGTAAGAGGAGTCTGTTGCAATGTTTTCTGAACCGTACACTTTTCGCACGGAAACTGCACAAAATATGTTTATCTTTAATGAGTCACAAACGTGTTCAACAGTGTCAGCAAACTTTCTTACGTCGTGCGTAGTCGTCAGCTGTGAAAAGCCTGTATCAATTGCTGTTCGTAAGGTTCAACCTTCAGATCAGAGATTCCGCTGGATTTTTAGTTTGAAGGGGTGCAAAGTCAAAATTGGGAGAGTGTAAATGGGTTTCCGAAGAACCCCCCCACACGGTTGGCTGACTCTTTGTAACTGCCTGCTTGCTTGATTCGTTGACTTTCGTAAACTCAACATGGCACACTCTCTCCGCCGACGGTCTGCACCACAGGTACTCATCGTAGAGAGCCAGTAGTCTCAAACTTTTTCAAGCACCGTCTTTCTGGATTTGGTCTGTCTCGTTTAAATTCATTCGGAAACTGCACTGCACTTCGGTCCCAGAATGTGTGCCTGCAAATTACATCACAATTGAATTTATTTTAAGGTCTTTAGGCAACTATGGCTCAGGCCGAAATTACATCACAACAAAAGCGGTCTGTGTAGAAGATACAATCTTGCTTACAATCGCCAACTACAGGTAGCAGGAACTGTCAATGTGCTGCATACCTGAAAACTAGGCCAGAGCTAAAGCTACCTATAAGCCATAAATAAAATTCAAATTCAAACCTGAAAAATTAATCTCACAGTTAAACTAACTCTATTCAATTCTTCTGTTGCTGTATCTGCAAAACATTAACATACATCTCATTATTAAAAGTATAACCTTGTCACTTAGAACCCCTTTACAACTAGACGCCTCAGTTAACATTCAAACTCGAATTTCTGACATGTCAATTGATGGTCAATTTGTCAGTCCTTCCGTCAGTCTGTTAGTTGTTCAATTAGTTAGTTATTTGCATAGCGTAGCAAGCATATCGTTAATTTGTATTAATAAAGCAGATTCTTTCTACATATTTACAAGGGTAAACAAGTTATGATGTTCTAATTTGATGTATGCGAAACATTCGTGTATATCAACACTTTCTTATAGGGATGTTACTGTGGCTATCAGCAGGCAAAAAGAAAATATGTAGATATATCTGCATAATTTCACATACACCATAACATGCATCAAATTAAATAGCAACACATTGTTTCAACACTTCAACTGTTTAGTATAATATTCATTGGGGGGTTGCTTATAATATATACCTACAACAACATAGTCTGTAATTTCCGATTACATATCTAACACCTCTTCTTCGTCACCATTCTGTGTTTTCTCCGACTACTTTAGTAACTTTTTCGCCTTTATGACTTAGTCACACTGTTACTAATCTTACAGTGTGGCAACCTAGACACTCCATGTAACCGTTTCTCTATATTTTTTGGTACTAGTTTCCGTGATAATGCTTTATCGGCGGAAACTAGTCCCTTTTTTGTGATCTTCATGCTTCTGTTATAATCTCCTGTACATGTAAGTATTCTGTTTTTCTACCTTGTTTTATCATATATATTTGATAATAAGGATTTTCTTTTTTAACGAAAAGGTTTTATTTAATCATCAATAATGATAATGTCGCCTTCAAAGAAGTCAGTATCAAGTATAATACCTTATGCTAAATTGTTTCCAATCAGCAGAACATTTATGGAACGCTCCATTGGAATATCATTCAGTTAGTTTGCCTTTATCTCCTCTGTATGGTCTCGAAACGTTGTTCTTTCAAAGTCCTCTTCGTTTCTCAGATACGGGGAAACAGTCGCAGGGCCAAGTTCTTGTGAATATGGTGGTAACGGCATCACGACGACTGTGTTTTTGGCCAAAAAAACTCACTAATTAATTGTGACGCGTGAGCCAGTGTGTTACCATGCTGCATGAGCAGATGTTTGCTCGAAGTTCTGACCGTTTTCTTTGGATTGCCTCACAGAAATGGCTTAAAACTTCAAGTAAATATTTCTTATTGACCATACGGACTGGCGGTAAGAGCTCATATTGGACTATGCCGTTGCAATGGAAGAAAACAGTAAGAAGGTCCTTCATATTAGATCAAAGTTTTGACGATATTTTTCAGTCTCGTCTCTTCTGAAAGCTTCCATTTTCGTGATTGAGCCTTTGTTTCGATGTCATAATTATACATCCACATTTCGTCGACTGTCATAACACTTTTGAATCACTTTGAGTCGTTAGCAACTTCAACTTCTGTGTTACTCAGCGATGCGATGCTTTTGCGCGTTGCTTTCTTTCAAAACTCAACAATTTAGAATAAATTTAGTTGCCACTCGTTTCATGCGAAAAAGGTTATTAAAAGTTGTTTTGTAAGAGGCGCCAATTTCGTCTTCCTTGTAGTCATTCGGTAAGCACATATCCTCATTTTTTCCCACATGTTCATCGGTGATTGATGCGCTAGGACGCTCAGATCTCTTGTCAACGTCATCGTTTTCTTGACCTTGCCAGGAATATTTGTAACATTTCATTGCCTTTCTCAGTTCGGTATTATTAGCACATATATTCCTCTAGGGCCCCGTGGTGATTGAATATACAGTGCATCACTTAAAAACATTCTAAGCGGATCGTCAATGGTAATATGGTACTACAAATGCCGACTGAAACGAAAATACAATCACTGATACACCAGTCCAGTTTATAGTACCACTGCTCCTAACTTCGAAAAACTTTCTTTCCTCATCTGTAGAGGTCTCTGTGATCAATAGGATTTCCTTAAAGATCCTGCCAAACTGAAATTCTGATTGGTTCAGCAATTTCTGTTAGCTGAAATATCGTATATGAACCAATCCTAAGCTTCAATTCATCAGGAATATTTAAGAAAAATAAGCCAGTGATCTCAGAGGCATCTAGTGGTTAGGAAAGAAACTTCCTCGAAATCAAAAAGAAATGCGTACATATTTTAGGAATAGAGACGAATTCTCTGTTCTATTGCCAACTTTTCTTTATTTTAAATTATACAAACATAATAATTAAATTCGTCACTTTTCTTGTTATATATTCAAGAGGTTCGATGCGAACGTGAGGAAGGGTGGGGACGATCATAGTGGTAAATTTCTTTATTACGAAATATCGTGAATAGAATAACTTCAAGATGTGTTCAGAATACCTAAATTGTTGAAACGCAAAGAAGTATTTTGAAGAATTAAGAAAAACGAAACCTAACGAAAAGATCGAAATTTATCTCCTAAACCTAATAACAAGTCAGACACATTTTGTACATCTTTCTTACTTCCCTTAGGGCCGGTTTCTCCAACGTCGATTAAATATAGCTTAACCATCCGATAACTAACCGTGCGTTAAATTTTTAACCGTCCGTTAAAATTTTTCAATTTCACCAACGCTAACATTACAAATTTAACAAACCGTTTACAATCCTTGTTCCATATTGTTCATTGCACGGATCCGAAGTAATGTCAATATCAATTGCAAGTACATTCATCGCCGCATAACAGATATAGCTAAAAGTAAGAAATACTTAATATGAACAGGAATGACTTATTGGCAATAGTTAAAGGAGATATACTCGACGGAAAAGCATTCTTTGTACGTAGTATGAAGAAGTCTTATCGTTATGCTAACTTTTCCTGTTTCCAAGTGAACAATTATAATACACGATCGGTAATGTACACAATACTTTCTTTTTTACTCCACATCATTTCCCCCTCCCAAAATATCTTAAATCGACGTTTCTGGCATGTACTACCACTCTCCGAAATAGTTTTGGAAACTATATACAGACACGTATTAGAGAAAAGTATTCTCCTGAAATTATTTAAAAGGAATTCTGTTAATCGTTAAGACGACGTGTACAAAATAGTAAAGCGACATCGTGCGGGTTTTTTTTTTACAAGATTGCCTTTCTTTTGTACGATATATATTAAAAACGGTGATCAAGTGCGTAATTTATACCTTACACCTAAATACGTAGCGCACACGTCTACTTCTCCTGTAAAACCATTCTTTAGAGCGCGTCTTCTTAAGCATACCCATATAGGCCCCTAAACATACTCGAACATCATATTTACATTGCCCGCAAAGCAGGCAACATTGTTTTTAGATGGTTTTGATCTTTAATACTATTGACATGCGTTGTGCCAAGTTGTATATTTCATCAAGCAATTCTGTGTTTATGCTTTCTATTTCTTGTTTCCTGTTTTCAAACTTTCGAGATACACAATCACTATCGGACCGTTAAATATTTAATCGTCGAAAATCTGATGATTAAAGTTAACGACAGCTTTAACAAACCGTTAGCATTAACCGATGTTGATGAAACGGTCATTTCTCCTAATCAGACGTTAAATGTGCTTAACGGGTTGTTAAATCTTTAACCAGCGTTGGTGAAACCGGCCGTTAGACACAGAACTAGCAGAATTTTAGTGAAGATATCTGCGTAAAAACGCAGCGAACACACACACACCACACAAACACACACACACACACACACACACACACACACATATATATATATATATATATATATATATATATATAGAGAGAGAGAGAGAGAGAGAGAGAGGAGAGAGAAGACATGCAGTCCCATTTTGCAATAGTCACATATTAAGCTACTTCATAAACATCACAAAAGAAATGGCTTCCAAATAGGCTTCATAGCAGCTAGTAAAAGTTCATAATACTCTTGTCACTTCCATGAAAATAGTTTCAACTTGTGCCAAAAATATTCCCACTTTCTATCTAATGTTGATCAAAATATCTTCTGAGGTGCAGAGAAATTTTATCCCTGGCAAGGACGAGAAATAAATACATTTGTCAGGGTGGGAAACTTCTTTGCCATGGGAAGAAATCCCGAGCATCCTCCAGCTAATTTGCACATTAGGCATTCTCTCCGCCCCCTCCCTCCCCGACAAATCGAACACTGCTTCAAGGTAACTATGGAAGAGACACCACAGACATCACACAACTGTTATAGCCAGTGAGAAGGATATGTCGTGGGGATTCTGTCGGGATTTTCAGTTAGTACGATGTCATAGTTTATATGCTGTAGCACAGAGAGGTGCCACCCGTTATGGAATCATAGACATCATGTGTGCAATAGACGACTGATCAGGTAAATGCGCTGTTCAACAATGAGGTGGAAAATACCATTCTTCCAGAAACTCTCACACTTTGCGTTCCATGTTTTCGCGCATTTTCTTGTTGTAAAATAATCTCATGTAGGAAATGAATATACAAATACCATCACCATGTAACGTGGCTGGTCAACTTCCCTGCAATGCGTACTAGACGATATCAGGATCAGAGTCCAAATTATCCCATACCATAGTATACCAAGTGCTGAACCGATATGGCAATATATAATGTTGGAATCGCCTTTATGTCACCATGATACCATCAGACATGTTGCCTACAGAAGCTGACTGGTCGGAAAAGAATATCTCCTGCAATTCCTTTGTCCATGCACGATATGTTATGCACCATTTAGGACACATACGCTTGTAGTGTCCATTTTAAAGGTATCTGAACCAATGGCCTTGAAAAAAAAAAGTGCGGACGTTGCAGATGAAGTCAAGCCATACATGAAGAGACTGGTTGCTGTCGCTGTGCAACAAACTCGAATTCTTGCGCGAATCTGTGATGTAACTGTGCACATGATTCCGCCCTTCGGGTGGATGGTGTAACAAGTCCATATTCGCATCACTGTGACCACATTCTGTCCAATAGGAGAGCAGCAATTTTGCAGAAGGATAATGCGTAGTCTTGATATGGTACAAGTCTCTCGATATCAGAGTCTGAAACTGCTGGTATGACTGTCGCCGCATGACGAAGCGTACTGTATCCGTTTATACATAGCAACGCCGAACAAACACTACGTAACAAAGAGTTCAGTTAACGATTGATTAATTACAGGTTTTATATGGAGTATTGTTTTACAGGGAGACGAAACGTCGACTCTACAACACAGTGAAGAAAATTGGTTGGTAACTTTCAAAATGTGGACATAGAGAAGAATGGAAAATTCAGCTGAGCACAAAAGAATCGTAATGAAGAGGTATTAAAAAGGATAAGGAGAGAGAAGAATAACATTATAGGCAATAAAGAGAAGAAAAATACACTGGTTAAGACACTGCGTAGATATGATATGCTAAAGAATGCAACTAAATGAATAGTTAGAGGGGAAAAGGAAGAGGAAGAAGAAGAACCCAATTCCTTGACAGAAATAAGGAAAGTAAATCTATGCTTAAACAAAAAGGGAGTACAAGATTGGAGTCATTCTCTTAGTCCTGAGTTCGATATCAGCGCCCTGAGTTCAGTTTTTTTTTTTTAGAGTTTCTCCAGTCCTTAATGAATTGCAGAAAACTATTTGATAAAACTCTAAGAGTTTATTTATTCAACATCCTTTGTTGAACTGTTTTCGTCATGTTTACAGAATCGTAAGCAGTTCATTGTGTAAAAAGAGTGCCAATCAGTCGGTTGTTTAGTACCATTGGGAATGGGGGGGGGGGGGGGGATCCCGCAAAGCTCGAATTTGGGCCCCCTTTGTTCTATCTACAACTTATAAAGGATCTTCCTGGTTACGTACGAATAAATTTAATTTAATGTTGTTCACAACATACAAAAATCTCATTAGGTCCGTCAAGTTGTCCCCACCCACTAACAAATTATAGACCCAAACATACTGGATCGTTAGTGCATAAGACCTGAACGTTAGTGCTCCATTTCTAAGCAAGATATAACGAAAAAACTGTGGGCCAACTTGATGTCAAGTTGGCCCCACCCACAGATTTTTCGTTGTATCTCCCTTGGGAATGGAGCAATAACGTGCACTAACGACCCAGTATGGTTGGATCTATAATTTGTTAGTGGGTGGGGCCAACTTGACGGATCTTATGTCATTATCGAGGAGAAAAAAAAATACAAATCTATTCTTAAAATTGCCTGCTTAGAATTCAGTTCCTAGAGGCTTCAATTTAGCACACATTTTTTTTTTTTTTGTTTTATTTTTGCTCTCGTTTTATCAGTGTTTGTTTTCGTGAGAAAATAGGCATGCTTCTAACATTCAAATTTTGCGTAATTAACCCTTATAAATAGATAAACTATCACATGTAAATACAGTTAGGAAATTACTTTCGTTAATAAAATTTATAATTCACATAAATCTTTTCTTTTTTTCTCTCCGATTCTATAATTATTATTTTCGTCACTAAATATGATATGGCCCTTTCCTTGTTGCAATGGAATGAAATGTTGCGAATGATGCTCGGTAGATGTCTCTACTTTTATAGCAGAAATTTGAAGTGAGCAACTTTTTTATATAGAGTTAAATTGTGATTTTGTAATATAGAATATTGGCACAGCATTTATATTTATTGAAATAAGAGTGAGAAGAAAAGGAAAACATTTGTTATATGAAAATGTAATAATGTCAAAGTAATATGTACACCACTAAGATGTACGGACATAATATGTAAATGGTCCATGGCGGGAATTTCAAACTAGAGGTGGAATCTGTATAGTTAAATGATTAAACCCTCTGATTAAATACGTTGCTTTTAACGCCATAGACGTTTACCTTTAGTTAGATGTTTTGGAGCATTTGTTTGTGGTTGCGTTGGCTGCTCTAAGCACAGTGCAATTACGAACGAATACCTCTAGAAAATATTAAGTGTAGCCCCACTACGGTGTAGCTTTGGGGCATGCTTCAGATAGCTAGATTTTATGGTTAGAGCTATTTCACGTCGACAGAAATCCACGAGACAAGCCTGAGAACTAGCCGGAGAAAACACAAAGAAATAGCAGCAATGTGAGGACTGTATCAGTACCACGACAGATATATGTGATTCTGTGTACTGGGTGATAAAAGGACACGTAACTGTATTACAAATATTATTGATTGCTGACAACGAACACAGCGTCTTCTTCAGATTCACCACTTCTGGAACCCAAGGAATCTATCTGGCTCATGCTTAGGTACTAGATTCCTTTAGTTTTAGAAGTTGCGAGTGTGAGAAAGATATTGTAAAGCATTGAAAGACATTGAAAGGTACAGAAACTGTTATGTTTATTCTTTATATATATATATACAGTATATATATTTGTTTTATGGTACTGTATAGTGATATTGTGAAAACAAGGTTTGAGTAAGATTTTAAACCGATTCATTGTTGGTAACCCGACCTGAACTGAATATAGGTGACCCGGTCCGAAACTTGATCAGAATGACCCGGTCTTAACCCGAACGACCTAACTTGACGACCCGACGATCGAATCTTGACCCAATTTTGACCTGGTAACCCTGTCTTGATCCAATTTCACCTGGTCTTTTTCTGCCTTGAACCAATCAATACTTTTCATTTGTGAGATTCACCAATTCTTTCAAAATAGCCTCTCCGGAAATGAGTTATTTGCACACCTCTAGGGGTATTTTTCTTTCTTTCCGGGCCTAGGAGACTAGACCCATATCTTGCTATTATTGTTAGGAACTCTTCGGCGCCGTATACTTGGTCTTCATGAGGATAACACCCCAGTTCTAGATCATCTCTGAAGGAAATACTGTTCAGATGATAAAGAAAGAATTAAAAACCCTTTACCCTCAGGGTCATCGGGTCAGGCTGGGTCCAAGCATAGACCCTATGGCCCAGTCCAAAACTTGAGCCGGTGACCCGTTTCAGCTCTGGATTTATTATTACAATGTTTATATTTTCGTGATATTGACGCTCCCGCCAAAAATAAAAAATAAACATTTAGAAACTTTGTTGCATTTTTGGATCATGTAATGAGTTACGTTCTTTGTCCTTAAGTTATTAAGCGTCAAGAATTCCGTAAAGATCTATCCAAGCCGGCACCCAAACACGGAACTCTGTGACTTGTGAAGCTTACATTTAATTAGCAAAAAACGGTCCAAGGGGGTGGTCTGGAGAGGGGATTAAAATTTTGAAAATATATATATCCATATACTGACTCTCATCCATATAAATTCACAGGCCAAACTACTGAAGCTAGAAAC
>JAGDQP010021821.1:4095-25873 GCA_022664845.1 Lepisma saccharinum | reverse complement strand
TGTACGCAGTGGCCAAAACTTGATTCAACAGAATAAGTACTTGTAGTGTAATTCAAGTCTGAAAACACGTTTATTTGTAAAACGCTTGATAAATAGAAAACAAATACATATTAGTTTATGCGCACTGGGTGGAATGCACTTAGATGGTAAGTTCGTCATGGCCGTGATCTTGAATCTTGCTCGATTTTTTTAAAAAAAGAGGTGTGTCACGTAATATATCAGTCTGGGTTAGAATTTTAAGACATATGTAGCCGAAGTCACTTTTGCCACACATTTATTTTTGAAAGAGATAATGAGCTGTGATATTAATATGTGTAGCTGATTCGAAAGTCTGTAAATACTATATTCTTTTGTAAACAGTCCAAGAAGTGAAAATATAATGCATACTAATGGGTAGTGGATAGATGGCGCCTAGTCATTACTAATGGCGCGTTTTACAAATAAACTTCTTTTCAGACTTGAATTACTCTATTGTTTTGAATCAAACTTTTGGCCACTGCACCCGTCTTTATGCAAGAAAGCCCTTTTAATCACTTTTCCAGGTGGTTTCCTGATGTACCTTACTTATCTGCCAAGTTTGGTCGAAAAAGCACCGAACCATCTATAGGTTCACTTGTGAGTGAAAATATTGTTTTAGAAGCTAAAGTAATCAAACCATTTTTTCTTGAAAGTTGGGAAGTCTCTGGTTGTAATTTAGGAATGAAGCTGCTGTAATGCTTCACTATTTGAATATCGGGATAGGTCCAATGTTGCAGATAAAGGTCCCTACCCTCCTTTACGCTCTCTATTTCATCAAACGAAGTTAATATTTTGTAAAATTTCTAAGTGCGTTATTAATAACGATAATAATAATAAGAATGTATATTAATTTGTATAATTTTGTATCATAATTACTAAGTTTTGATAATTTGTAAATCATAAATTATACTTATGTACAATGTAATTTATTCATGCACAGCTACAAAGAAATGGACAGAAGTGTGTAGTGAAAAATAATAAAGTTTGCTGTCTTTGGTTTTCGAAGATAGGAATAAAATTTCTGCACAGCGTACAGACATATATGATGTCCAGGGAATCTTTTTACACATCTTAATCGAGTTAGAACGTGTAAACTTACAATTCAGTTTTGAAACACAAATTTAGAAAACTTACAGCAACAATACACAACTCATGAAACATGGACGAAAAAATGTCCCCTGTAAGATAAAAATATGCTTACAATAGTTAAAACATGGAGACACACTCAACAGTTCATTGTTAGCTAAACAACAAATTATTTGAATTAAATATCTATCCATCTCACCGATGGAATGCCGTAAGTTATTATTGAATAGAACAACTCCGCCACTTTTCCCTTGCCTAGTTTCACACCAGTATGACAAAATGATGAGCAAGCCCTAAAATAAAACATATATATATATAAGCATTAATATTAGACAATTTCAGCCATACGCTTACCTTCAACATGGTACAGTTACGGAAGTATCTACTGCGGGAGTTGAATAAAAACTAACATTTAGCTTTTTAGCTTTTTATTTAAATATATTTATCGGCGAGAAATGCAGTTATAATTAAGCAGTGACATGTCTGAGGAACAGATGTGGCACGTTTAATCAAAAGGGTGTCTATTTAGTGCATAAATAGAAGGTAAACAAAACTAAATAACTGCTAGACTCCCGCAATACATATTTCCGAGACTGTACGACATCCTCGCTGCCAACCTATCGACTGAAAAATGGCGATTAAAAACAAGACTAATTTCGCTATATGATGCATTATCTTCTTCAGGTGTAAAAAGTTAGGTAAAAAAGTTGAGGGAATAAAAGAAGCCATCCGCAGGTATGCCATTTTTCAGTTTTCTTCCAGCTGAAGTAAAAATGGCGAGTATTGTAACTTTCTGTGCTAAGTATAGCAAGTAGTCAGTTTTGAAATCAATATTGACAATGTACTGCCAGAGCGGTAGGTCTCTCGAGTCAATTTTAACCCTATCTGCTTTTAAATTTCTCCCTCTAAGTACATACAGGGTGATTACAAATGATTCATCAGGTTTCGTGAGTTTATTTTAAAAAAGACTAATACACTTACAGTAAACCAACATACCGCAAAAGAATTAGAAACTGTCCAAGTTTTAACGTGTCATTTCTCATACTTGTAACTTTCACGACTAGCGACGGAGGGTAGAAGCTGTGAAATAGTGTCTGGGTAACTGTGACAGGTTTATCATTTCTTGATATGCTGCAATTTTGGTTGTTACCACAAATGACACAAGATTTCAATGAGCTCATACTGCAATTAGACGGAGCACCACCTAATTGGCATATTGAGGTGCGCCTGTACCTAAACAAAACATTACCACATCGTTGCATTGGGCGTTGTGCTCCTGGTGACGCACTTTTCACATGGTCCCCTAGATCTCCCGATCTCATGGTTTGTGACCTCTTCCTTTGGGAGTATGTGAAGGACTCAGTGTTTGTGCCACCACTACCATCCACCGAGCCGGTGTAGCTCAGTGGTGGATTGTTGGCATAGCATTCTGGAGGTTCTGGGTTCGATCACAACGGCCGACCATTCTGACCGAGCTTTTCCTAGGGGTTTCCTGCTTTAATAAGCTATTTGTCACTGCCGATCATTACTGCCTTTAACGAATGATTTTTTCTGTTTTAAAAAGGCTGTAGATCTAATTTCGGTCATGAATTCCCGGTGATGGATTCGCTTCGTTGATGATTTGGCTGTGGAGCGGAAAAAGGTTATGAAAATTTCTGTCGTCGTTCTTGTTAATAATTGCTAAAATGAAGCCAAGGAATTACCCTTTGATACGTTAGAGTTTCTCATCAGCTGTAAATAACATTTTACAAAAAGTTAACAATTAAGATTTCCTTATTTTTCGCGTAAAATATGAGTGTTACTTGTATTTAGCTATCTCATATTAACAGGAAAGCAGTGCGTGTGTATTACGTAGGGGATTCCGTCAAGATTTTCATTGTGTGGGGGGAGGGGGTAAAATCAAAATTGGGAAGGTGTAAGTGTAGTTTTGCACGGTTTCTGTTGATTTTTGACCGTATTTTTTAACATTGGAGGTGCTTTCGAGGATATGGGGGATGACACCCCACAGAGGGTCTGGTGAAATCATTGATTATCTATTCGCAAATTATGAAGTAAAAACTACGCTTGGAAGTGAGTGGAATGTGCCACGTCATATATAAATGTTTTCCTAAATGATCTTGTCTCCCGCAAGCAAAAACTGAAATGACGACACTAGTTAGAAATGCTACAGTTCCTCTACAATTTCAAATATGAGCGAGTTCCCGATATCTGGACAGTTTTTTCATTCTAATTAACTTGTATTTTGCAAAGCATGTACAAATTGTACATGTGTAAATATATTTCTCTGATTACTAATTTGATCGCGTTTAGGTTTTCATCGGGAAAGCAGTTTTGTTGAGTTTAGAAGGCGAAATAAATGGATCACAAATGGCATTAGAAGATCATGTCAAAAAATGAAAACCCTCAATTTAATAAGCAAACAAACTACTGACATAAAATTTATTGAGTATTTTAAAAATTACAAGAAGATTTATAGAAAGGTCATAAAGCAAGCAAAAAGTTCCTATTATGACAACCTGATAAATAAAGCAGATAATAAAACAAAAATGGCGTGGAACTTGATAAAACAGGAAACCAATATGAACAATAAAGGTTCAGGAAATATAGAACTTAAAACAGAAAATAATCAGATCTGCAATGACCCACATGCAATTGCAGAGATATTCAACTCTTTCTTCAACAATGTTGTAGATAAACTCCTTAATGCAAGGCCAAATGCTGCAATGTTTATAGACGAGCCCCATCCAATACCACATGTCTCAAATTCCTTCTTTCTTACACCCACAGATCCTTATGAAATAATTGCTATCGTAAAGAAATTTAAAAACCGTAGTTCTGCAGGGCCTGATGAAATACCTGAGTTTGTAATAAAGAGATGTATACATGCTATTGCTACGCCATTGTCTGATTTAATTAATGCATCATTTAATCATGGGCAATTTCCAGAAAATTTAAAGTGGTCACTAATCAGGCCACTACATAAAAAAAGGGGATAAACGTAATTGTGAAAATTATCGACCCATATCACTCTCATCTAAATTTTCCAAAATTATCGAAAGTATTATGAAAAAAAGACTATTATCCCATCTGGAACAAAACAAAATTATTTCTAACTCACAACATGGATTTCTAAAAAATAGATCTACTACTACTGCTATCTTAAGTTACATACAAGAAATAATATCTGCTATTGACAGTAAATCATATCCATTTTCAATATGTTGTGATTTAAGCAAAGCCTTCGATTGTGTTAATCATTCACTACTTTTATCGAAATTGTCTTCCTATGGGATACGCGGAACTATTAATGAATGGTTTTCATCGTATTTAAAAAATCGACATCAGTATGTTGAACTCACATACACGGATCAAAACATGCATAAACAAAAAATATTATCCAAACCCTCCCTTGTCAATTTAGGTGTTCCTCAAGGATCAGTTCTGGGTCCGTTACTTTTCCTCATATACATAAATGATCTTCCATCACATATTGACCAAGGGACTATGGTCTTGTATGCTGATGATACCAACATCCTAATTAAAGGCAGTAATGCTTCAGAACTGCAAGATAACATAAATGCTGCTTCCAATAAACTTGAAAAATGGTTCTATCATAATAATTTAATCCTAAATGCCAATAAAACTAATTGTCTTTTTTTCTTTCCTTCGTATACTGCTGTCCCAGCTTATCCCAAATTAACCATAAGCAACACCACCACAGAATGTGTCTCAAGTACTAAGTTTTTAGGGCTATATATTGACAACAAACTAAGTTGGAAAACTCATATAACAAATTTATGTCGTACACTATCAACTAATATCTTCTTAATAAGATCTCTCTCAACTGTTCTAAATAAAAAGGCATTGATATCCTTATATTATGGTACATTTTATTCGAGAGCAAAATATGGTATTCTCTTTTGGGGATCCTCAAGTGGGCTATTGACAGTTTTTAGACTACAAAAAAAGGTTATTCGAATCATTACACATACACATTTACGTGCGAGCTGCAGACAAATTTTCAAGAAATTAAATTTGCTAACAGTTCCATGTTTGTACATATACGAGGTGTTAAAGCTGATAAAAAGTAACCTTGATGGCTACACTACCACTCTGATATACATAGACACGACACAAGAATGAAAAATGATCTTAGACAAATGTCCCACAGAACAAAAATTTTCGAAAGATCACCGCATTACTTCGGTATAGCCCTATACAATAAATTGCCACAAACTTTAAAAAACATTAAGGATATCAATATATTTTGTCGTGAAGTTAGGAAAATGTTGACAAACAAAACTTACTATACAGTTGATGAGTACTTGCAAGACTAAATATTATAAGGGTAAAGAAAATAGGTGATAATGAAAGTCAATTATGTCGAAAACTGCTACAAAACAATTTTCTATGTATTCTATGTAATTTAAGAAAATATGTATTCTTATTATGGACATGTTCTATACCATATGTGCAAATGAGTACAATGTATTGGTCTAAGGAACGCAATAAATCAAATCAAAAAATCAAACACGAATCGGTTATATATTTGGTGCAATAGATGGCAGCGAAAACATTTGAACTTTTCAAGGTAAAATAATTCTTTTAGTTATGGTTATTCTTAAAGAATTTTACATTGTTTTTATACAGTTTTATTATTTACAACTAATTTCATTTGTATATATTGTTTCGAAAGTATGTTAAATGTTTAAAACGTAGTAAAATAAACTATTTCATGCATGAATATTAAATGTTTGACCGATGACAAATTGCATATAATACGAAAAGATAGTACGGATAAAAAAAGTCGCGCCCCTAACAGTGAATAATAATAGCACTTACGGTGATTAGTCTCTGAAAACTAAACTCCTATGTGGAAAATAGATTCTCGCCCCGAAACCAACTTCTAGATACCCCACACTGTAAAAATAGGAGACACAACGTTCATCCAAAAAATGGAGGCAGCTGAGCTGCCTCCACTTTTTTGATTAACCTACATTCAGCCAGTTTTCGGTTGAACGTTTTACTTTCTGTAAAATTTCAAAATGCGTGTATATATTACATATATATGAGTGTTCAACATATTTAATTCAATCCGAGCATGTTTTTAAAGTAGAAAAGAATAAAAGGAAATGTTCCTTTAAAATTAAAAAAAAAAAAAAGTTGAGATAGTCGGGTTTCGATCCAGGGTCCACAAGCACACTGGTCAGACGCTCTAACCACTTCGCTACAAAAGCAGTTGGTGAATCTGGCTTTCCGAGCGAGCTATGGTTACTTTGAAGGAGGTTAATTATTAACACGTTTTTTATTTTACTACGAGGAATGTCTCGTGAAAAAAAGGAGAGATATGTTTGCTACAGGGTAAAGATTTATACCCAACTTAATTTCTCGGTTCACCAGTAAACTCTTTGCTGTTCACAGTGTAAAGACAATATAAACACTCAAAATGGCGGGACGTTCAGTGACAAGCAAGTAACGTTACTCCTGTTACTGGATTATAGAATATCCAACTACGGTTTAAACTTCATCCACAAAAGTACGTAACCTCAAAATTGCCAGTTTAGCTTACACTTCGATTAGAAAATGACCGAGTTTTAAACGTAAAATAAGTTGAACGTTCACGGACAAATCACTTTGGCCAGTTTCAACCCATTTTCAGTGAACGTTAAGCTATTACAAAGAAAGTGTTTAACTTTAAAATTGAGTTAATTTTACCAATCTTTCCACTAAAAGGCTTACACTATATCCACGTTTAAGAGTAAATACAACAAAACGCTAATTTTCGACTTTTATTTCTCCATAAAGCGGAGTAACTTTCATCCATTTCGTGTTTCCACTTTTTACAGTGTACCATCATGCAAGGATACATTGAAACGCGCAAATTTCCAGATAGGGATTTAGATACGAAGACTTGGAAACTACTGTTAAGTATACCAGAGGATGAAGAGTATGAATGGAGAAAGGACAGCGAAGGAAAGCTATGCATAAATTTGATCGCCGGAGCATTTGCACCAGAAACTGTTGTACTTGCCATCCTGCGTTGCAGTTGTTACAGAAATACGCAGTAATTGCTCTGGTTCTGATGATTAATTAGCGTATTATTGCTCTTTTCTTCTAGTAAAAGCAGTGTCTTTTGCAAAAGCATTTATTTATCTAAAAATAGTAGTTTTCTAACACTTTTTTAGAAAATATTATGCAAATTTAAATAAGAAAATATGCATAAAATTTCGTTTGTCATCCTTTTTTGAAAAGAAATTTTCGCCTAAACGTAAAATCTGCCTCAGTCAAAAATTTAATAAAAATGATTTCGGTAAAAATTTACATTTTTATATTTAACTGAAAAAAAAATTAGATTTATGAAGATATGCTCATTGAACTCAAAGAAATTATCTTTAATTTTAAAAAGGAACCATCGAAATCGAATAACTTAAAAACGAGATGCAATGCGGATATATGTACCATTGAAAATTGGCGATAGCCACCATTTTGAATGGCCGCCATCTTGGATAGCTACATGTTTAGAATGTCTATCACATGTTTTCGTGCTCTATATGTGCCAGTGTACAAGTGCTGAAAGTTTCATCTGGTCCCCCCGTTTTATACCTAATCTTCATGTAGCTTCTACACGCATTAGTGCCTCCATAATGCTAACTCGTACTGCAGAAATTTTCAAACAATTGTCCATATCCCTGGTTATACTTGTCGGATTTAATTGATATTTTAAAAAAAATTAAAGTCTAGGTTACACGCTATATTTTGTGTAAGGACATAGGTTTATCTAAAACCAATCGTTTCAAAGTTAAATATTAAATAAGAAAATATTTTAGGCTAAAATGAAACGTTTTTACATTTCACTGAAAAACTCTTAGATTTACGAAAATATTGCTAATGGTCATAAATGTAGCCAATAAAAATATGTTTCATTTAAAAAAAGAATGATGGAAATCGGATAACTCGTAGCCGAGATATGTTGATTTTAATAAATAGCGTCGGCCGCCATTTTGAATGGCCGCCACCTTGGATAACTACCCTTTTGGAATGTCTATCACGTATTTTCGTGCTCTATACATGTCAGTGTACAAGTGCTGAAAGTTTCATCTGGTCCCCCCATTTTATACCAACAACTTGTCTGGCACAAGGACTATTATATCCTAAGTTAAAATAACACACACAAACATCCATGCCCTAGGCGGGATTCGAACCCACGATCTTGGAGTCAATGAACTAGTACACTAATCCTTTTGACTGCCTCGCTTGGCCCCCACAAAGCTTGTTAGCTAAACTTAAGTGGAGTTCAGCTCATATAGGAAAATTTTTGAACTTAAAATTTCAAACATCATAAGTGCAAAGAAATACAATATTACTGTAGAGGAAAGGAACCAAATATGGCATAGGGATACTAATTTGGCATGGTGCATTATCTCTGTTGGTTACTGCTACCGTCTGTTGTTCTTGGAACGAAGCCCTTGGAAGGTCTTACCATTGTGAGTGTTATCGCGGTGAGCAACACACGTGTATTGTGAGACAGGAAAACCTTTTTTTGTTTTTCGAAGATTTCAGAAGTTTTAAGGTAAGTTGTATTTCCATAGGCAGTTTATTTAGATGCAACAAATTAGTAATAACTGTGTGTGCACTTAAAAGGCTCTTGTTTGTGCGTAAATGGGCATCGTTGTTGTTGTTTTTTGTGCCGTCAGGGTTCAGTAAATTTTCGATCAGGAAGTCAAGGATGACGAGGCTACAGATATGGCATAGTAGTATGCCATATTTGTACCCACACATAGGAAGCAACGGATGAGGCAGGTCCTTCAACTACGAGAGTAACCATGTAACATCTCTCCCATTCCCCAAATTGTGAAAAGTCCTGGAAGTCTTGAGAGGAAGGCTGGTTCCTCAGCTGTTCTTACATCCTCCCCATACAAAGACAGATTGGAAATTTCACTAAATAAACAACCTGCTAAGTTAACAAAGAAGAAAATTCAATTGGCGAAAATGATTAGTCCTAATTAAGTAGAGAAATCTGTGAAGACTTGCAGCAGCTAAAAACAAGAAAAAGAAAATGACGTGCGTCGATCAGCAGTCAACAGATTCTGAGGAGGAAGATAACGTTATGCGCATTAGGGATGATTCATCTAGCTTGAATTTCAGCAGTAATGGCGATCACGAACCAGAGGACTCTGATGCCATCTGTATGTTTTGTGATGGGAAATTTTCAAGCGATGTCTATGGTGAAAAATGGATTATGTGTATGTTGTGTCGTATGTGGGCCTACGCGGAGTGTGTTGGATCAGAGGAAAAATGCTATGTGTGTGACTTTTGTAAATAGACTAGGAATTAGTTCTATTCTTAGGTCTATGGCAGACACTATCACAGCTTCAAAAGAATGACGTAGACCCTACTATTTTCTAATATTATACAACGGAATGTGGTTATTTTTATCAACTTATTAAACTGTGTTGTTCACAGCAGTTACATGTATACCATATTAGTAGCCCTATTTGACATGCCCGAAATTGTTCAGTGTTTATATTTTTCGGAAATCATGATTAATTGTGTTGTCCGATATGACTAATATTCTCAACAATTACACAACATTTTATACTAAAACTCTTTATGTACGTTGCACACACTTGGAAATAAATCTGACTGACATGAGCCAAAATGTAAATGGTATACCATATTTTGCTCCTTTTCTCTACTCTATGGCCTATTATACTTTTATTAATAATTGTCAATATCGCATTAAAGCGTTTTTTTCGTATGCTACGTCATTTAACAAGGTAATAAATACGTTCTAAAACTCAGAATTGGCTTTATTTAAGAATATTGTTTGTTCCATCAAACAAACCACATTTGTTTCAAACTCATTTATTTCTATATTAATCATTCGTTTGTGCCAAGTACATGAAATATTCAGAAATAAGCAAGATTTTAACAACAACAAAATACTCCAGAATTGTTAACTGATGTTCTAAATTCTGTAATTGACAAGAAATAATATTCAATTTTGTAATATTAATTAATATACACAGTCCGACAATTAAGTAATGAGACTGATTTCATTCTGACGAAACAAACAAAAGTGATTGAATAATACCTGTTTATTATTCGAAGTACATCCCTCCTGCATCAATACAACGAGTGGCACGATCACACAAGGAGTGGAATGACTTCTGCAACTCAGTTTGTGGTATGGCCCGTAATGCCGCTGTCACAGCTGCTTGGATGTCTTCAACCCTGTCGAAAAGTCGTCCTTTCAATGGCAACTTCAGCTTAGGGAACAGGCAATAGTCACAGTGGGACATATCTGGTGAGTAGGGGGTATGATTCAGCACACACACTTGTTTTGTGGCCAAATATTCCGCAACAAGTACTGCTCGGTGAGCTGGAGCGTTGTCATGGAGAAGGAACCAGCTACCTGGGGTTGAGTATTCAGGCCGAGCACGACGTATTATCTTCAACAAACGCTCCAAAACACCTAAATAAAACTGATCATTAACTGTGTGACCTTCTGGTACAAATTCATGATGAATGATACCCTTACTGTCGTAGAAACAAATGAGCATTGTCTTCACTTTTGACTTTTGGAGACGAAGTTTCTTTCCTTTTGGAGAATCTGCAGACTTCCATTCGGCACTCTGACGTTTAGTAGCTGGATCATAACGAAAACACCAACATTCGTCTTCTGCAACAATGGACAGAAGGAAATTTTTCTTCCTACGGGCAGTTGCAATGATGTCACGGGCGTAATCAACACGCGCTTGTTTCTGTTCATCAGATAATGAGTGTGGCACAAACCGCACTGCGACCTTCTTCTTGCCTAAATCTTCCACTAAGATCTTACGAATTGTCTCCCTGTTAACACCAAAGTCACCTTCCATCATTCTCACAGTCACACAACGATCTTCTTGCACACGTTCACGGACCTTTTGAATCAGTACATCGTTACGTACAGAAATTGGACGACCCGGCCGAGGTTCATCGTCAATCGATTCCACACCACTTTTAAAACGTTCATACCATCTAAATATCTGTGCACGAGACAAACAAGTATCACCATACACTCTCCGTATCAACTCAACGTTTCTGTGCCACTTTTCCCGAGTTTGAAACAGCACTTGATATTCGCCCTCTGCTCCATGACGCTGGCGTGACAACGGACTTTCACTTACTGCTGGTACTGACGTCATATTTCCCGTTGTGCTTCACGCGGGACCATGCGGTGTTGCCAGGTCGTAGATGAAGGATTACTCTCTCGAACTCATATTGGTTTCTATTTTGCATTCTCTGTTTTGTCAATAAAATCAGTCTCATTACTTACTTGTCGGACTGTGTACCTATTGACGTTACAAGCTTGACTTTTATAAAATTACAACGAAACAGGTCAGGAAGTGTGGCACCGTAGCGATATAGGTAGTGTGTCAGACTACAAAGTCAGTTCTGTCCTGGTCGGCGGCGTTATATTTATTTGTCAGTGCTGGCAATTTACTTCGTTTAAACAAACTTTTGTTGAAAGAAAACAAAGTTCTGTTTGGTCCATATTCTAACAATTTTTGCGGGGTAACCACAAATAGTTTTTTTCTGTGCAGTAGACTAATAGAAACAAATTTTGTATTCGTGGATCTTCTTCCATTGCTTCGTCCTCTGCCTCGTACAGAAATCTTTTTTTTTTTTTACTTCTAACCTGTACCTATTTCTTGGTCTTCTATAACTGAAGTTGTTGCCAATTCCATCGTATTTTTTTTTTTTTTTGCAATTTCTGCTCGTATCAAAGTACTCTGATATTCTTTCAAGGAAACCGACTGCATCTAACACATAAAATCAAAGATTTGAAGACGTTTGCTTACTACATTTATGTGAAGTAAAGTCATATCAGACAACTAGTGAGCAAAACGAAAGTCACATTACTGGTTTGCTGAATATCACGAGCGACTATTCTGTTTTATTATTGTTCAAAAAGGTAAAGCTTTCCCCTGTGCGATACGCACGCGCTGTCAACGGCGCATGGGAGATGTGGAGGTAGCTCTCCACATATTCTTGACCTACGGTACGAAGTGAGATGGGGTGAGCAGTCCCACTCTCGACCGCATTTACCTTCCCAAGGTGCCCAGGAGTACCAAGGACACCTTGGTACTCAATTTGATAGGAGACTGAGTGAGCCTCATAGCGCCAGGCATGAGAACACTTCGAGAAAAGTCTCCAGCGTCCTGTCCGGGATTTGAACCTGGGCCGCCCGATTCGTAGTCAGACGCGCTACCGCCCGAACCACGGCGACTCATTTTATTATCGTTACTAATTTTAATTAAAGCATCATAAACGTCCCTATTTGATATCTAAGTGAAGTCAAGGCATCATTATTGTGAGAACCTTGTGGTACTTAATAGAGAATGCTAATGTGTTCCTTCAGGACAGCCCAACGCTGAAGTTACGTAAAAATATAATATATATATATATATATAAATAAATGAAACAGGGAATTGAGATTTCGTGGCTGCATCATTAACAACAAAGTTTAATGAAATTAGGTTAATTCTGTTCTCAGCTGAAACTAGTTGCAGATCTTTGTTAATTTTATTTGTACGTCTATTGCAAGGCATTGGTTTCTTATACTCTTTCATTAAAAAAAAAAAAAAAAAACCCTGAACGGTTGCACAGTTCGCCCTTCACCCCTTCGCCGGCTCTGAGTGATGCTGTACAGCCTCTGGAATATGAATGGCTCAGCGCGGTGAGAACTAGTGACTGATTATCGGACCATAGAGTATAGAGAGTCAACTTTTGCAGATCAACTACACTGGCTCAAAAATTCTCGGCACTGATTAATAGTAACGGAACGCTACTCCATGAGCACAAGGCACTGAGTTTTTAGTTATCCATCGAAACTGCAGAAGTTGTAAGTGATCCAAGTTTTATCACACTCCTTATATACCTTGCACTTTCGGAATACCATCTTTTACAATATGTGGCTCATTTCTTCAGGAAAAGGCATTTCCACAACATGTACGAAGTTGAAAAGAGGGCCCAAGTTTTGTTGTCCTCCAGATCGGTGGAATGGTACCGGCATGAGCAGTGATTCCGAAAGACTCTTCCTGTAGAGGTGTCACCCCGAATCCTCAAGAGTAGTCCCCAACTTTAAAATTTTACGGTCAAAGATCGATAGAAATCGTGCAAAACTCCACTTACACTCTCCTAATTTTGACTTCACACCCCTCAAACTGAAAACCCTGGTGGAATCACTGAACATGAGACAGACACTATGGCCGAGCGTTACCAGATGCGTATTTGCACTTAGTTGAACGATGGTGAGTCTGAAAAAGTATAAGTGTGTACTTAGTTGAACGATGCTACTGAGTAAAATACAGGCCTAAGCATTTTTCAACTTTTTTAACGAAAATGACACGAATTGTTGACTCACCTTGCTAAACTGGTGTTCTCATTCATTTGATTCAAATGCGTTTTTGTTCATTTTTTCTGTAACTTGTAGTTCATTTTTACGTAACATTTTGATCAGGAACCTAGGCAGTCATGTTTGTACTAACTTTTACACTGTACTACAGAGTTGGCTCTTCCACTTGATTTAACAACTTAGAAAATATTCTACTATTACTGTTACTAATTGTTCAAACATGCCCTTAGCTCAGTTATGGAGCAAAGGGTCGTCTTTACATATTTAAGAAATAATAAACTGCTTTCTGTAATTTGTTTCGAAGCATCCAATTCTGTCTGTAATGCATTATACCAAATTATATTCCAGTCATGGAATTCCAGAGGTTCAGACAGAGTTCGGAGTAAGATTGTATGGAGTAAGAAAGCAACAACGAGCCAAAACTAAGTCAATCCCTATGCATTCATTAATTCAAGGTTAGGTTTGATAAGGTGTTCGCTTGTTGCAAAGGGCAAAACTTATTTCTTTAAGAAATATAGATTACTTCTATCGTGGCAGTCTATATTTAAGAAATAATCTTAATTAATTCTATATTTTCAGCGGTTAGCTAACACATAAGTATAGAGGTAACGAAACTGTTAGATCGAGGGATTCAAGGATTTAATTACTGGAGAAGGTTTGCTAACATAAGCTATGTTAGCCAACGAGAAAAGTAGGTTTAATCTCACCTAAGTTCTATATTGTGTCCAATTCGTGCCGTATCACATTTGCAACTTAATACAAATAAAATTAATGAATAGTTTTCTTGAAAAGTTTATTTTTAGTTTAAGCTCAGTGCATACTTTGTTTGCTTCATGTATTATTTTATTCTTTTGGGTCAATGATTCAAAATTAAGCTGAATGAAGCATTTCGCTAACTCACTAAAAATTTTATACAAAGTAGCGATACATTATAATACATTTATTAATTTTTATAAAATTATTAAATACTATTGACTTTTTCCCAAGAAAATCACAAGAAGAACAGTCTCCTTAAATGAGCTTAGGTGAATCATCCCTTGTATCGATACCATTTGCTGTTTTATATGCATTGTTCAATAATGTATCATTAACACAGCAAGTAAAATCACAGACTTCCTTTGCACATTGAAGTGGATCTTTGTAATTTTCTTGATAACACTGCAGAACTTTTTCCCGGAATTCCATACATGTACTTTTTCGAGAAGTGTTAACACGTAAAGTCTTTTCAACATCAAGCACTGCTTGGTTAAAGGCTTCTTCTGTCAAATCATTGATTTCAGTATGTTTCTCGTCTAGTTTTCGTAGCCTATCCTGCCAATAACATCCCACCGTTTTCAGCTCTGTTTCCTTATCCATAAGGGGATATGAATAGTCACTACTTTCATCAGTATCAGGAGTCACAAGTGAAGACGGTGATGAAGATTGGACTTGTGAAATTGAAACTTGAGCGTTTTCCTTTGCCAATTGTTCATTCAAATGAGCTTTAAGTCGTTTTGTTACTGGATCCGATAATTTGATGATAGTTGGATCATCCTCATTTACAACGGTGAATCGCTCCGGTTGACTCGAATATATACCCATTATTTAGTTATCTCGTGCTCTGTACTCAAAGTATAACACACTTTCCAATCATAACCCATTAAATTAATTTTCAAATTCAAATATCTTTCTTCCTTTGAGTTTCTGATATGAGCCAATCGATTCTTTCTTTTCTTGTGTAATCTATTATGAATTAATCGCGGACAGCTTTGAAGTTTCCTTGGCGCTAGGTTATAGGCTTACATGAGTCTTTTTGGAGTGTCAGTTTGTGGATACCATCGAGCTCTATGTAAATACTTCGTGACTACATAGTGTCGAAAGATAGACAACAGAGCAGATATTTAAACTCGTTTGTCCACTGCCAGTCTAATCTAATGTGGACTAAATTTTCAGTTCTAATCTTCAGTTTTATAAGCTTGTTATCGCTGTGCGGTTCGTTTCTTAATTTAAGTCTTATTTCCTGAGTTATTCAATAGTATACCATAGTCTGCATATAATGGAAAATAATATTTAGGTATTTTGCAAAAATTAAGAAATACAAAAAAAAAAAAAGACTGCACAGCAACATCAAGCGTAAAACTGCGAGGTAGAACTGAAAATGTGGTTCATATTGGTTTAGACTGGAAGTGGACAAACGAGATTAAGTGTCCTCTCCGCTACCTGGCTTCATATATTCATTAAATTTTCAAATGTAGCAGTCAGTCCAGTATCGTTTTTAGATAGCGGTCATTGGTGGGCACCCTATATATTTTAACATGAGACTTTTAGGTAAGTCAGTTTATGGTTACTCTGAAAATTTGCTCTTTGGCCTTCTTGAACTGTTACCAACATAGACCTCCATATAATGCAAATCGTTTTATATGTAGGACGATGCTTGTAAAGATAATCTAACCATGGACCTATTCCTCCAACGTCTTCCATGAAAGTTTTGGAAATATACGATACAAACAAGAACAAATAACCGCAATACTCATATGACCATAGCTTGGAATCTACGTCAAATTGGAAGTCACTTCACTCAATAATCTTTTTATGGAAATATGTTCTTCCAATGCAAATACCACATCAAATAAATGCAGAAAAAGAAAAAAAATACCGAAATTTGGCATATTGAAAAATTTCCCCATTTAATGGTATATCTAAAAATTCAAACGACACTAAAATATAGATTAAATGCCAAGACTTCTCTTTTTAACGACATTATATTCTCTAGAGTCTAGAACAGTGGTACTCAATACGGGGAACGTGAAGACATCTTATGGAGTACGTACAATTTAAATATATGTTTTATTGTTTCATGAATTATCAGAGTACTGAAAATCATTTTTTCTATAGCAAACTTGGAAGCTTTCCATCATGGAACTTTCTAATATTTATTTCTTTTTATCTTCGTATCATTCTGTGGCAATCACATTTTCTTTCATATTCAAGATTTAAGTTTTTTGTCTACAGTCTACAGTACAAAGGTAGGTAAGCTTTCGAAAGGAACTGTGCAAGAACATATGCGGTTAATTGCTCAAGTGCAATCAGGCTTGGATTCTAGCTAGCCAAGCAACTTTGTCCTGTTCGGAATCGCTGACCTGGACGGTGTAGATCACCCACGCCATCTTGGTATGCCCTTTCCATTGATTTACAAGGGAATCGTTTTATTCGTCTTGTGTCTCTCAGAAGTAGAATATTCAAGTTCCGCTTTCACGAAATTTTCCTTGGTGGTTATTTGTACTCTTCAGAGTTTTGGTTTGTGAAGTTTCTTCAAATATATGAGTATAATATATTATTAATCATTTACCATATAAATCACAATATGTCAACGGCAAATTATACTTTTCGTCTGTAAAATATTGCATTTTTACAAAACAACATGAGTCAAAGAATACATGACGGAACACAAGGCGAAAACAGAAGTTAAAAATTACGTTCCTGAGAGACATAAAACTAGTAAAACAATTCCCATGTAAATCAATGGAAAGGTTATACCAAGATGGCGGTGCTGATACTGGAGAAAGCGGAATTAGCAGTTTAGGTTCGATCTTTGCAGTGTGTGGTATATTGGGGCAACATCTCTCTAGCTAGTGTACGACATCTTTCATCCGTGACAGTGACAGCCGTTTCATTTGATACGTATCACATTCAACATACAATATCAAGAACTGAGAAAAGCCTTCAGTTCTCTTTGCCTGTTTGAACCTTGCAAAGTATTGTGAGATTATGAGAATAAAGGACACAAAAGCTTTTATCGATACAATCATGTACAGGAGTGAAAACCTTTGTGAAATGTGGTAAATCAAAAGCAATTGCAAATATATTACGCAAAATACAAATGACAATTCTCATATGACACAATACCATCTTGTGATAAGACCAGACAATCTATTATATGTTCAGTCAGAAATAACGAAATTTGACTCTGCTATTTAACCGTTACTCTAAAGATCATAACACTTGCCTGATAACTTGTGTACTACAAAATGGATAAACATACTTATGCTTCGGATAACGCAGAAAGCATCCTGAATGAGAAAAATAAGAAATAACAATCGACGGTAACTTAGATGAATGCGACAAGATTCTATTTCGACAAGGTATAATACACTGGCATATCTGACTTGTCATGAGGTACAAAATCTATACTTAATTCTTTTAAGTACAATCGAGGAGATCAATTTAATTTTAGAATGATCACACTACCGTAATGCCTTGTTTAGATTACGAACATTTTACGATGGTAAACTTTATGGGTAAACCTAACTTGCGTTCACACTACCGAACTTAACTTGGTTATCGTGCTTGTACTACCATTGTCTGTAAAGAAACAGGTTGAGGTTTCCGTGGTTGAGTTAAGAATGTGCTTGTTACACGGGAGAGGATTAAATTATAAAAAATGACCACAAATGAATTGATTGTTGCGTCAAAGTTTGTAGATTAGTCCTGCCATCATTCTTTTATATTTTAAAAGTAGTACGCACCACTATTAGACTATATATTTCGATTAAGAAAAATGTAAACTCACGAAGTGATTCGTACCTAATAACTAACTTGCGTTTAGACAGTCGTTTCTTACTAACGTTAGAAGATAACCGTCGTAAGTTGACGCTAGTTAAATTTAAAACCCGCGTTAACGGTAACTACCGTTTACATTACTAAAATGAACTCGGGTTAACGTTAACCATAGTAAAATGTTAGTAATGTAAACAAGGCATAACTCGTTAACGTTGTCATGATACTTCAGAAATTGAATTAAATCTACGATCATGCACGATTACAGATTTTTTTTAATTTCTCACATCTACGGGAAAATATGTAAGCTTGCACAATATGAGACACACTTCCCTTTTACGACGTACAGTAAACTCTATTTTATCCGGCATTCTATAAACTGGCACGCTCTATTATCCGGCATCGGTCATGTATCTTTAATATTTCCAAATTCCGAGCGCGAGACGATCGTCGAGGGTGATGACGACTTCCGCCGTGCAACTTATTAATTCGCGTGTATACAAGATAAAGGTCATGGACGAAAGAATATAATAGGACTAGTAACAAGCAATTCACTCAAAGTTATAAAAATGGGACGGCTGAGAGTGTAGTTTGTCAGTCCAACATGGCGGATCGCGCATACTTCCTGGAAAGGAAGCAGACGATATTGTGAATGTGCGAATAAATTTTAATTTTCTAAATTTGTCCTTAACTACTAATTATTATAAAATAAGTGTTATTGCAATACACTTCCTTCTCAAGAGCAGTGATCATTCAAATCTTGAAACATGATATTATTTCACTATAATTATTGAAGAAAAAACTTAAATATTCCTTACCTGTTTTATCCTCACACGTACCTCTTGGTCGGCTTCATCAGACGCAACCTTTACATACCTTACATTATTTCACATAAATTTAAAATTTGTAATTAACAGTGTCTCAATTAACATTACTTCTTATGGCCAGTTGCAATGTTTTGGTCAATTCAACATGGCGGCAAGGCGCACTTCCGGACCATAAATTTTGGCTTGTTACTAATCCTATTATATTCTTACGTCCATGATAAAGGTCTTTCTTTCTCAGGGTGTACCGTCAGATGTCGGTAATGCCTTATTTAGATTACTAACATTTTACGATGGTAAAATTTATGGGTAAAACTAACTTGCGTTCACACTACCGAAATTAACTTGGTTATCGGTCTTGTACTACCATTGTCTGTAAAGAAACAGGTTGAGGTTTCCGTGGTTGAGTAAAGAATCTGTTTATTACACGGGAGAAGATTAAATTATAAAAAATGAACAGAAATGAATTTATTATAGCGTCACATTTTGTAGATTAGTTCTGCCATCATTCTTTTATATTTTAAAGCAGTACGCACCACTATTATACTATATATTTCGATAAAAGAAGAAATAAACTCACGAAGTGATTCGTGCCTAATAACTAACTTGCGTTTAGACAGTAGTTTCTTACTAACGTTACGAGATAACCGTCGTAAGTTGACTCTAGTTAAATTTGAAACGCGCATTAACGGTAACTACCGTTTACATTACAAAAATGAACTCGGGTTAACGTTATCGATGGTAAAATGTTAGTAGCCCCTAGTACACGATTCAATAAACATAGAATCAAATTCTTGAACAAGCAGTTGTATGAGTACGTACACGATCCAAGTGGAGTAATCAAAGGGTTGGATCCAAGTAGTGTTGGAAGTGCTTGGATGGTGCTCGTACACGATTCGATAAGTTAAGCGGAAGTGTGAAGGAGCCAAAAGCACATGAGTCGATTTGCTCTTTCTGCGTTGAAAGCAGGAACATGGAGTGAATGTTAAACATGATATGCGTCGCTTTTAATAAAATAATAACCTGATTATCGGCTGCGATTCCGTAGTTGGTGATGCCTCGAACATCGACATTTTATTGCTTTATTCAAAACTCTTTTCAATTCTTATAAGTTTTTATTTATTTCCGGTTATACGCACTTCTATAAACATCTAACGATAACTAATAATTCAAAGTGAAAATGAATATTTTATTATTATTTCGTTACATATTCACTCCAGTTGATCAAGATAGCGCCATGTGGCGGCATACTAATCGTGACACTTCTTGTCGGAATAGATTTATTTGCGTTCATTACTACATGCAGATTGTAGGGATGCGGAGGAATATTAATAGCATTGCGTCGTATTATAAATGACACATTATTTGCTACAAAAATCATGGCCACAATGTTGAATAAGCAAAGGCGGGTTAAAGAAGATTAGATTTTTTATTATATGCAATGCATGGTTTAATGTGCTCGCTCACCAACGTGGAAGCAGCCAAGTAGTTCCAAGTACTTTTCGCTATTCATGCACGGTTTAATGTGCTCGCTCACCAACGCGGAAGCAGCCAAGTAGTTCCAAGTACTTTTCGCTATTTCATACACACGTTAATGTACTCGCTCACCAACGTGGAAGCAGCCAAGTAGTTCAAAGTACTTTTCGCTATTTCATGCACGGTTTATTGTGCTCGCTCAACAACGCAGAAGCAGCCAAGTAGTTCCAAGTACTTTTCGCTATTTCATACACACGTTACTGTACTCGCTCACCAAAGTGGAAGCAGCCAAGTAGTTCAAAGTACTTTTCGCTATTTCATGCACGGTTTAATGTGCTCGCTCACCAACGTGGAGGCAGCCAAGTACTTTTCGCTATTTCATACACAAATTAATGTGCTCGCTCACCAACGCGGAAGCAGCCAAGTAGTTCCAAGTACTTTTCGCTATTTATGCACAGTTTAATGTACTCGCTCATCAATGTGGAAGCAGCCAAGTAGTTCAAAGTACTTTTCGCCATTTCATGCACCGTTTAATGTGCTCGCTCACCAACGTGGAAGCAGCCAAGTAGTTCCAAGTACTTTTCGCTATTTCACTCTAATTTAATACTTCCATGACTCGAAACTTTGTTATATTTTAAGTTAAAACACTTTCACATACGTTGGAAAATATTCCATTGTTTTGTGCCGCATATTAAAGTGTACCCAGATACTTCTATGTTTAGCAGCTTTGAATTTCCTACGTACAGTAAATAAAAACTCGACCTTTCCACATGAATTATGAGCAACTCAGTGGCACTTCAAATATTAATATCCTACTGCTTCTAAATACAATACAAACTTTATTAGGAGTTATAGTAAACCCTCTATATCAATTTCTATTGCAATAGTGATTGTACAAAAACTACAGAAGAAAGATCAGGTACACTTTACCTCAGCAATATGCGATGGAATTTCTTGTAGCGATACTTTATTTTATTTTATTTTTATTTCCTGATAATATCTTTATTTCGCATCATAAAAACAAGGGCTTAAAAATTCCCTGCTCCATGTTCACATTTTGATTTTTAGCATTCCGGAAGCACAATTGTCACGTGTTCAAGTCACCAGCGATGTGATTGGTAGATCACTGCGTTGAATTCAATAAAAATAGGACAGGTTCTAAATGGGACGAATTGGATGAGAAGACTTGAATTCAAGAGATTTCCTGTGTGGAGTCTCGGACTCGTGACGTCATTTTCATCCAATTGTTTGTTCAACGCTCTTGTTCAAGCTTTATTCAATCGGGGTCGCGGAACAAGCGCGAAACGGAATAAGAGCGAAACTTTCGCTTTAGTTCCTTTCGCGCTTGTTCCTATCGCTCTAATTCCGTTTCGCGCTTATTCCTGTCGCTCTAGTTCCGTTTCGCGCTTGTTCCTGTCGCTCTAATTCCGTTTCGCGT
>JAGDQP010021820.1:16090-31252 GCA_022664845.1 Lepisma saccharinum | reverse complement strand
AAACGTACCTGTCGACAAAGTGGCTTGTCGACGAAACGTACCTGTCGACAAAGTGGCTTGTCGACGAAACGTACCTGTCGACAAAGTGGCTTGTCGACGAAACGTACCTGTCGACAAAGTGGCTTGTCGACAAAACGTATCTGTCGACAAAGTGGCTTGTCGACAAAACGTATCTGTCGACGAAGTGGTGTCGACGAAACGAACCGAACCCGTTAATAGAACGGGAAAACATACGTTATTAATCAGATCACTTTCACCAACTTCCGCCACTACAACAGTCCCTTCCTTCTTCTTCTTCTTCTTCACCACTTCTTCTCCTTCAGCTCTTCTTCCTCCGACTCCTCTGCTCCTTATGTTGATACTTCAGATATTCTGGTCGTGACCACCTCAGGAAAGATGGACCCTTTTGGCTTAAGTTGTCTGATTATATAAATAAGGGCATGACATGTTAACAGACATCTTCTGAAAACGTACTTCGTTTGTCAACTCTCGATGTTCCTGGCGAGTGACGCTCACAAAATAACTTAAGGTCCTTATTTAGAGCCTTTTGTGCTTCCTCCGACGTTTAGCTAATACGTAGTACTGAAATTACTGCTGCTCCATGGAAAATAATTTTATGCACGTACATAGCCTTATAGTACAGCTATGGACAAAAGTTTTGACGCATGTCTATAGCTAATATTTATTTTCTAAAAAAATATAAATATTACATCATCGTATAAAATCACTACTTGCAAGAATATGCAGAATTGCGTAATGCATTTGTGTAGAAAATATTGTCCACGTATGCAGCCAAACAAGGGTGATAATATTTAGCGTCGATAAATTCTAAGTCCAAAAATCGCACCAAGTTGTAAAGTTCCCTCGCTTTTCCCGCAAAGGGATTTTTCTTTGTAACCCAACGGGAATTTTTGATTCTAGGTATCGTTCATAGACGTCACACGTATTTCTAAAGTTGGTTGTGCAGAGTAAAGTAATAGAAATGCGTCTATTAATAACAAATTATTTAAAATTAAGGGCCATATGCAGAGTCGTTTCGCGGGTTACCCAACGGACACTTGAGAAGCACTTGACTATTTGTTAATGCACAATCGTTAAATGGGGATGAAATAGTCCTCTAGCCTTGGCTGGCCGGTTAAATACTCGCAAGCTTAAAGAAGTAAAACAAAGAACAAAGTATGTAGACGTCATTAGATGATGTGATGGTAATATACTTATGTTCATAATACACTTCAATAAATTTAAACTTTAAAAACGTGTTTGTAATAACCGAATTTACTATGATCATATCACTGTTTTATTTAAATATATTACACTACTGGCGTTGTGGCGTAATCGGTTGAAGCACGCTACTTCAATTTTTTACACTTTTAACGCAGGTGGTTCGAACCCCAATGGGAGAGATATTATCTTCTTCATTTTCACGAAACGCAATAGTAACGTAATAATAATAGTTTTGATAGTTTAATTTAACAGTTTTAATTTACATTTTATTTTCTGTGGTAGCGAAGCTATGGAAAAAGAGATCTTATTACACCGCTCAGTTCGTTAATCTGTCCATGTGTGGAAATGAAATCTTAGGAACCACAAGATGTAGAGATGTGTTGTTGCATAGGTATTGGCTAGACTAGGTCAGAGTCGCAGGAACTGTTTTGATTTTTGCAGTTGTTTATTGTTGCCGACCTATTTTATAAAAATTCAATTGTTCCAATTTTCATTTTGCTAGACCTATCTGCACCAAACTTGGCATAAATATCATTGGATAAAATATGAAAATTCTGAGGGTTTCACTGTCCCGAAACATCCAAGTTATCAGTGTTATCAGTCTATTTTCTATAAAATTCATTTGTCAAATTGCTTCTATTATGTTAGACGTAGCAACATCAAATTTGCCATAAATAAATATTATTCAACACAATAGAAAAATACTGTTGGTGTTCCCTGTCCCCAAACACCCCGTTGTCAGTGTTGCCAAACCGGGTCCAAATTAATATAATATGAACCACAAAGTGTGGAGACGTGGTTGCTTTATCCTTGAAGCGATCTTGGCTTGATATTGTAATAACTTTAACTGCTCTATATCATCGTAATCAGACAGAATATGAAAGCTCGGACGAAATTTCTTAGGAGTATCTCCTAGAACTAACCGACAAAATGTTAAACTGGTATGATAGCTGAAACGGTTGTAAGATGATGTTAAATGAGCCGTAAAACAAATTACGTTTATTGAAGTTCAAAATATCTAAGAGCAGGAGCTTTTCAAGCAGCGCCCACCGAAATTATTTTACCGGTCTAGACCAGAGTGTTTGACTGAAGATCGGGTGATCCGGGTTCAAATTCCGGCCAGGATGCTGTAGACTTTCCCCATGTCTGGCGCTATGAGGTGCAGTCTCTCAAATTGAGTACCAGAGTGTCCTTATTGCGAAAGGAAAGATTACCCATTGTTCTAACACTTCAGAATTTGAAAAGTGAGGAAAAATGTTTTCCATAATACCTGAGAGTAAATTGTGTTTGAAATTAAACGTTACGCTACTGTTTTTTTTTTTTTTGTTTGTTTGTTTTGTTTTTTAATGGAATTTTGCAAGCAAGAAGGACGCTAAACGGAAGGGGGATACTGAGACCTCAGAATCTACCTTAGCTCCCTAGTTCTAGCAGTACTCTTTATTTCATACAAATGTCATAACTTAAGTCAACTTTTTCAAATGAAATAGTGTAGACCTCGAGCTTTCTATCTTGGGGCTGTATCAGTGACTCCACCAGGATTTTCAGTTTGGGGAGGTATAAAGTCAAAATTGGAAGGGTGTAAATGGAGGTTTTCACGGTTTCTACTGATTTTTTATTATAACAATTTCAGTGTTGGGGAATACTCAAGAATTTTGGGGAGTGACACCTCCACAGAGAGTTCTGGCAGAATCACTGGCCGTCAGTGACGACCGAACGAAGCCATGTTATAAAAGTTAAGATATTAATTAAGAGGGCTCCTCACTCCAGTCCCCCATTTTTTTAAAAATATTTCAAAAACTAAGAGTACTATCAAAAATATAAGTTCATAGCGCCCTAGAACATACAAATCACTATGAAATGCAATGGACAGCGATCTCGAAATCTTGTCGATTGATGAGTGCTCAGACTTCAATTAATATTGACGTCATAATCTTTGAAAACATATCACTCGTCAATGGACACGCTCTGGAGATCGCTGTCCATTGCATTCCATAGTGCGCTATGAATTTATATTTTTGATAGTACTCTTAGTTTTTGAAAAATTTTGAAAACTGTTAAAAATGGGAGAGTTGGAGCGAGGAGGCCTCTTAAGTAATGCTCTATTGCAATAATTTCATATCCCTTCCAAGGATTACGCCAGGATTTTTTTTTTTTTTCGGGGTCCTACTGCATTACTTAATTAATATCTTAAAATTAATATCTAATTATAATTTTTAAAATAGGGCTTCGTTTGCTCGTCATTGACGGCCAGTGATTCTGCCAGAACCCCCGTGGTGGAATCTCCCAAAATTATCGAGATCAGCCCGAACTTTAAAATTTTGCCGTCAAAAGCTGATAGATGCCGTTGAAACTCTACTAAAACCTTCCCAATTTTAAGCTTACACCCCACAAATTCAGATCATATTTTATTTATAAGGTTGTAAAATTGTTAATCTGGTATTTATTTATCAGATTAAAATCCCCAATCCTTACTGAGGTTTCCACAGCCGACCATCCTTACTGAGGTTTCCAGGGTTTACCTCAGTTTCACCTGGCGAACGCAGGGATGGAACCTTAAATAATGCCCTGAACCTTCACCATCCTCTACCTACCCCACCTCGTCCTGAGCCAAGGATACCGAAAGAAAATAAACAAATTCAAAAAATAAAAGTCAGATTAAAAATTACAGTGGTTTATAGATTCATTTAGCTCTGAACTGGGCTAATTATAATTATATTTGTGTGCTATCGCCAAAATGTGACAAGTGTGTTTCTTCAAAAGCATTGAATACAGTTTTAAATGAATGTCAATTATACACATTTAATTCAGTTACATAAAGAGGATCTACATTACTAGTGACATCTTGTACTAAATAAATAAACTACATGCTAATACAAACATCATTACCAATGCATCTATTTTACTGCCATCTTTTAATCAATGTATAAACTACATGCTTTGTGACCATTTTTCAGTTCAGATTTGAGTATATTGCAATAAGCACGTGGTTTATAAATTGTTTTACCCCTAAATGTAAAATAGAAGTAGATAGTTATCCCTGATCTTTGAAAAATAACGAATTTCTCATGGTCAATTTATCAAAGCTAATAAACAGACATCATAAATAATAAAACTGAAATATGTAATCAAATTTACTTTAAAAACCTATATCTACAATCAAGTACTCCATATTGTTCTCCCAGTAGTAAAATGATTTGATAAATTAAACATTGGTTGAGTGCAAAATGTCTACCCATTTTGACATCTCACAGTTTAGCGGAATACTGACCTCATAAATGGCGCTGTCAGTGCATGAATCGATAGTCACGTAATGTGGGAAACATTAAAACAGGCACAGGCAGCTAGTGTAGACGAGCAGACAGGGACAGCGTATCTTGTTGGTGAAATGAAGACCGACAAAGAGAACATCACACATTGTTTACGTTTTGAGTTCGATAAAGGCAATAATGCAGCCGCAGCCTGCCACAACATTCGCCAAGTGCATGATTAAGATGCAGTTGACCTTAGCACATGTCGTCGGTAGTTTCGAAAAGTCAGGAACGGGGACAGAAATTCAACGACAGTTTGGATATCCATCAGTGTTTTCCGAAGAGGATCTCGACCAAACTATACGAGACAACCCGAATCCAATGATCGAGAAATTAGCACAAACGTTCCAGGAACACAGAAAAACTGTTAAGATGCGTAGAATCCCTGTGTTTCATCACAAAGTTCAAACGTTAGGTTCAAAATCAACTGAGAGAAACCTGTGTTTCCATGCTTTCCCGGTATAAAAATTACCGACTGTTGACACGCATTGTCACAGGTGAAGAGAAGCGGGTTTTGTTGCGAAGCGTAAAGCGTCAAAGGATTATGAACCGTGTTCCTAACAGTCTCCATCGATGTCCAAACTAGAACTTCATCCCAAGAAGGTGATATTAAGTGTTCGGTGGGATGTCAAAGTCATAATTCACTAGGAAATCCTGAAACCTAACCAAATGTTATCTTCTACTATTGCCAGGTAGACAGACTGCGAAGAGCATTGCGATTGAAGCGCCCAACCATCGTTAATCAAGAAGGAGTCATCATCCACCATGATAATACCAGGGCACATGCTGCTGTCACAATCTGTGAAAAACTGATGGACTTTGGACCCCACCCATTCCATTATTATCCTGACTTAACCCCCACGGACCACCATCTGTTTGGCGCTTTGCAGAAATCTTTCGATTCTCGGGTTGTGATATTTCTTACTTCTGCTATCTACTTTTAAATAATAGCTCATTTTTCAACATTCTACATTTACAGAAATAGTTTGGAAAACTTTGTTGTTGTTTTGTATCCTTCATTATTTTACAAAATTCACGGACAAAGCTAATACGAGTCAGGTATATCCTTACACGCTTCCTCCAAGTTTTAGGGACTTCATGGAAATAGAAACTAGCTGTCTTTCCGCGTTCACCATTTCACCGGCTTTTCGGCATATTACAGTAGTAGTAGTTTTAGCAGTGAATAGGATTAGCACTACTAGTATTTGCGGAATTTGAAATAGTATTTAAATAGAAGTAGTAGTCATAGCGGAAAATTATCGGTAGCCGTAGAAGTAGTACGTAGTAGTAATAGCAGCAGTAGAAATAGTAAAGCCTAGGTCACATTAAAAAGTGAAATTTAAATAGGGCGTGACGGTTCAACCTTTTAACACTAGGCAATCATGGACGACAGTTGTATTTCATTTCCAGTTAGGGTAACTTAATTCTGCTGAAGCCCATTCGACAATATAATGCAATTTAAAATTTACAGTCACTTCCAGAAGAAGTAAGTAATAATTAAGTTATTGATATGGTAAAGATTTATATAGATCACTCTGTACAGTATTGTAACTATCAGCAGCATTTAATGCCAACGATGACAAACCAAGTGTGAACTTCCAGCACTCTCTGCTTGCTGTTGCTACCACCAGCCAATAGGAAGCAGCATCTGATAGGTAACCAGTCTTATGTGACCTAGGCATACGTAGTAAAACTATGATTTAAACTAGTTTCTATTATTATCGGGAGAATAGGGGCAATAACAGCCATTGTTCAATTAAGAATAATAATCAGTAAATCTCGAGTGCTTTAAACATATTTCATGCTGTGTGTTTTACATTTTATTTCGATTTTAAAAATATATTTTCTTACTAGTAATAGTGAAAAATTTCTTGCAAAGTCTGTTGAATTGGTGTAAAATGCTTTTACTTGCTTTTACGGGAAGACTATGAAATGATATGACATTCCGTGCTTAATTAAGAATTATTGTTATTTTAAAATCTTTTTTTAGCTTGTAATTCCATATTTATTTATGAACACAATTACAATTTCCATCCTAATTCATCTGCACTGCGTTTTAGCGCCGGATTATGTTTAAATTTCGAACGACAGGGAACTTCCCTCTACCGCGAGAAATTTCCCTCTGCAAGGGAAATTGCTGCGAAATAGGGAAATATTCTCTAAAGACATGCGTCAAAACTTTTGTCCATAGCTGTACCAGGGGCAGTGGGGATGTTTACCCGGTTAACCCGAACCGGTTGTTAACATATTGCTTAGTTCGCCGAAACGTTTGTAAAATCAATCGAATAAACTATTCGATTCACCAATGGACGGAAAACAACTAACTTCATTCGATTGTTTCCAGTTCTGAGGTGGACTAACAGACTGGCAGCGTCACAAGAACCATGCAAATTATGAAATGGATTACCAACTAGAGCAACAAAGACTATTTGGAAAGCTTACTTGGTCCATATTTTCGTTTTAGAGATATTTAGAAATAGGGATATTGTTCAGATTTAGAGACTTTAGAACATTTTGCTTCGTGACTGATATTTTGTAAGATTTGTCACTGATCTCCTTGTCTCATAAAAAACAGAAATGTGCCATTATGAAAGCTGAATCACTGAATAGAATATCTGCGATGGTTTCCTACTTCATGAGTAAAACTCGTGATCGAGGGATCTGTAACTTCTAACATCTTCAATGGTCCAGTGCATTTAGGCATTTAACCTGGATAAAGCTAATAACAAAATGAAACTATTTGGGATGTATTCGATATGTTTCCCCAATCACATCCTTAAAATCCCCAACTCCTCCCACCCGCGAGTATTTTTTCCCAACCATTTTTTCCTACTTTTTCCAACTAGCTTTTTTTCATTCACGTGAGCAACAAAAAACATCGAACCTGACTTACCTAACCTACACGTACCCTTGGTCACTAATTTTATTAAATTTCGTAGTGCTTATATACATGAGAAAATAAAAATGTAAATATAACCACGCCAGGATTCGATAACAAGACCTCGGGTTCAGCTTTCTGATAAGTTAACCATTACACCAAGCTAACAACACTCGGCAAAGAGCTTGGTCTCCTCAATCGTCAACACAACTGACCAATACCGAATGGCAAATCGTATACAGTACAAAAAGATAGTTGGGGGAAAATGTTACCTCCCATCCGGCACTATCGGCCATCTTGAAAGATAGATGCCATATTGAATTTCTGTAAAATTCTCTAATTGAGAAGTTTTTGGTCGTAAAATCGTGGTTCTTTTTCCAAACGTTTTGTCGTACGATATTCTAACATTTTAGATGATAATAAATTACGAAACTCATGCACTATTGACTTTTTATTATTTTCCTTGTTGGAGGTTTATTATTATTGACCACATTTTCAAATGCTTTTCTATTCACTGTCCTAACTTTCTAGGTGAAACAATATTAGTACAAGAACACATTATGCCATATTTTACATCTAGCCTATTACACTATTTTGCATTCTGTTTATTATTGATTATAGGATTATATTTTCAATATATGATATTACCTGTTATATGATTTTAACAAGCTGAAAGTATTTAATTAATGAGAGAGTAAGTCACTGTGAGAGAGTTCCACATCATCTTCGGGTTCCAACTTTTCTAGTCTAATCACTGTTTACACCGGGTGTGCCATCAACCCATTAGCAAGCGATATTAGATCGGGTGAGTTTCTGCAAGAGGTTGTGTAAACCCAACTAATTCACCATTTTTGAGTGTCAGATACATCTCTAGTTTTTCTTGATTCTCGGAGAGCCACGTGTTAATGCGAAGTCATAACAAACCCTAGGATAAATTCTCTGACTTCACAGGATTTGCAGTTGAAATATATGTTATCACCTCGTAATAGTAGAGTTACTCACACCTCTATCATGCATCAGCATACCAGTGGGTTTATTGAGCGCATTAGAAACGGTATCTTGTCTGGCCATGCTCCTGAGGACAATTTATTTGTTCTTTTAAAAGTAATATACGACTGCTCTGCGATTTTACTACATTTCTCAGGAGTCCTTTTGTGTAATAAGGTCAGCATACGTTACAAATAGATGTGAGCTGATTTAATATAAATACAGATTGTCTTCGTCAAACTTTTGTTTCCACTGCATGCAATTTTCACACATAGTAGCATGATGACGAACCTTTCCTTCCACCACTTTCCACGCCAAATTTACATGTTATCTCTCACCAGATTAACATTAGCACAAAACTAACTGTATCAATGCATTTCCAGTCAAATTTCAGTCTAGATTGATATATCACATGACCCCCCCTTCCTATTTCAAACTTTCACACGTTTCAATATGGCCGTTTTCAAGATGGCGGTCATGATGGATATCGTCTGTGACGCATAGCTCTTCCTACCTAGTATTCATCAACACCCACTAGGGTGCACTTCCTTCCCCCATTTTTATTGCAATGAGATTTTTCCCATCCCGCTATATGGTATACACTTGCGCTGTATACTTTATTTTTCTCGAGCTCCCTTCTCTTTCACTGTTCAGTTTTGCAGCTAAATTTTTGTATATGCACTTCTTTTTAGGTCTTCTATCGACATACAAAGTATCATCATATTTGGCCTCTCCGAAATATGAAGTGTCCCTTGTTATTAGAAGCGTGCGATGAGCTAGGTCTACAGGTAAACATAGAGAAAACAAAATACATGATAACAAGCCGAAATACAGGTAATAACGGAAATGGGTACGAAACAATTAAGAATGAGAACATAGAGAAAGTAAACAGATTTAAATACTTAGGAGCATACGTAAGAAACAGAAACGAGGTAACGAAAGAAATAAAAAGTCATTTATCGGGCAACGCATGTCCAAAAACTCTTAACCTCGCGATTAATATCAAGGAAGTTGAAAATATACAGAAGGGTTATTTTGCCGGTAATACTTTACGGTTGCGGAAGTTGGAGTACGACCCTAGAAGATGAACATGAATTACGAGTATTTGAAAATAAGGTTTTGAGACGGATATACGGGCCGAAACGGGACAAGATTATTAAGACTGCATCAAGACCCAGACGCCGTTGGGAGGACAATATTAGAAGGGATCTTCTAGAAGTAGGTGTTTGTGATGAAAACTGTCTTGATCTTGCCTAGGATAGATCCCGATGGCTAACATTTGTTACTACGGCGATGAACTTGCGAGTTCCGTAAGTCATAGAGTAAGTAAGAGCTAGGGAGCATTTGTCCACAAATGATATTATAAAACACATCCTTCAACCTTGCTTTATAATGTCTCGCTCAGGTGTCAATAAAAGAATTAGTTCCGTCAAAGCTTGTTGCGAGAAAAATGAGCATGCAGAGCTATTGAATTCGAATTTATTTTAAGGACTTTAGGCATGTCAGGCTCAGGCTGGGAGAGGGTGGGCAGATGATGAAGAAAACCGGCCAGGGCCTATTTTGCAGATAACATCCTAGCATTTGTCTGGTATGAGTGGAAAAATCTCAGACAGTGTGGACGGTAGCTGGGACCGATCCCAGGACCTCCCAAATGCTAAGCCAACGCTCTAGCACTGAGCCTCGATCACTCGGTGTATAGGTTATTGACGACCACACATCATTTGCAATAGACTGTTATTGGCATACACCGTGTTTCAAAATTCCTCTAAGCCACTTCCTCCCATGAGCATACAAATTACACCCAGAAAAAGACATTAAAAGGTGAAAGCAACCAGAGTTCAACAACTGACAAAGGCTCTCAGAAGCGATCACAGATATAATTTCTAATGCCTTATAACACATACACTAAAGTGCCAAAAGTGATACCTCCCTAATAACGTGTGGAACCCCTGGAGCACTATGCGGCCATGCAGTCTCGATCGCCCTCCACAATTCGGTAGTTGTTGCAGATGGATATCCTACACGGTCTCGATCGGGTTCCTGTCCGGTGATCTAGGGGAGTCAAAATTTTTCGTTGAAAGTTGTCAGAAGGTTCCTCAAACCAGTCGCGCCCCATTGCTACCCGGTGATATGGCGCATTGTCATCCTGTAAAATTCTATCGTTGGCAGGGCACGCGAAGTCCATAAAGAGTTGGAAATGGTTACCAATGAACTGAACATAGCGCTGACCGGTCAATGTCCGGTTCAGGCGGACCAAAGGACCGTTACGAAAGGTAAGCACGCACCACACCATGACGGAGTCACCACCAGCTTACACAGCACCTTGTTGACAACTTCGGTCCATGGCCTCATGGGGTCTGTACAACACGCGGACCCTACCATCAGCTCGTACCAATTAGAAATGTGAACCATCTGTCCACGTTACTCGTCCTCTAAGGCGTAATCCACGTCTTCCCGAGCCTATATGAGTCGCCGCCGCCGGTGGACAGCGAAATAGCAGTGGCACACGTTTCGAACTTCATCTGCGATACCCCATGGAGATCAATTTTCGCTGCATTGACCCCTGAGACACGTTCCTGTGACATCCTGCATTGATTCCTGCTGTCAGATCACGTATTGTTCCTTCTCTGTTTGCTCGGACGAGTCTGCCCAGACGTCGCCGGTCGCGGTCATTCAGCACCCGTGGGCAGCCACTGCGTTGTCCCTGATGGGTCATAATGACTCCAATGCGATACTGACGGTCCACCCTTGACACAGCGTAAAGTTCAATGTCAGGACGTCTTCAGAAATCGCATGCCCATTCGTCTAGCACCATCTATCATCCCGCGCTGAAACGCCGATAATAATTCCCGTCGGGTTGCCATCACCACGGTACACGACGTTTCACTGCACTCACAGAAGTCTAACTGACCACACTGCAACTTCTTTGGGCCGTTCGATCGGATTGTCACGATGTTGTCCCGCCATAAACTAGTTCCCTCCCGTTATCCCATGACTTTTGGCACTTCAGGTAGACTTGTCAAAAGTGTTGTACTTAGTGATTAACTTTCTAAATGTCTTTGGCAGCAGAAATAAGAGCAGTATATATACGTGAAATGCTTGTCGGAATAAGATGGATGAAATGAAATACTTGGACTGAAACATATACATGCTATGTTTTCTTGTTGATATGTTTTCAAATCCCATATCCTTATTGGCCACCTTCGTCTGTGTCTTTTAGTTTGTTTGGTCTGATTTTGATCTAAATGCTTCTCCCTACAATAGGTTAAAATCACACAAGACCTGTGCACGTTTTTTTTTTTTCAAGATTGAAGGTAGTGACATTTTCCGCCATCACCCAAGATAATCTTCTCTGCAACTGTTGTTTATACCACATGATTTTGGTAGATGGCACTACCACATCACCATAATCGTTGAAACTCGCAAGCAATCATCCTGGCAACTGGGGAGCAAGATTCGCCATTCTTGGCAACCTTGTGTGGATTCTAGTGTTCCATGAGGGATAAAAATGTCCCTCCAATTTGCCAGCTTTTCCCTCTTTTGTTGAATCTTATGAACGCTTTGTGATATTCCTTCCGAATAAATGCCATTACACTTTTAGACCCTCAAAGAATCTTACTTGTTATTTTCGTGACTTTTGTCTAGGGGGCATTTTTTATTTAAATTATATTTTAAATTTCCCATTATTTTGGTGTCTCGTGTGGTAACAGTGCTAATTGTAGTGAACTTTAATTTTGGCATTTTGTTGGGACCACTTAATATTTTCATTTCGTGTACATGTTTTTGATCTAATGTGATCCATTTAACTACAATCCATTCCTTCTTTCTCCAAGGACAAAGTTGACCCTTTATATCTCCCGAAGTTGCATTGATTTTGGTATCGTTCGACGTATTTACTTCGCAGCTTTATTTTTAATTAAGTTTCCGTAGTGCCGTTTGAAAAAAAAATGTTTGTGTTAGAGTGGCAACACTGCTTATGTGACACTATTGTCGTATTCTGAGTCATGTGTCCCCCTCCCGTACGTATTTGATTACGTGCGCCCATTTTTTATTTCCTGCTCCTTTTTAAGTAATTTTGGGTTGTCACTCGTCAATGACGCCCGCCATCATAACCCATTGTCACTGACTCACGGATCAAAATTCCCAGGCCAAACTACTGGAGCTAGAAACACCATATTTGGTACGAAGGTGTATGATCAAGTGTAGGTAACGGGAAAATTCGAAATTTGGAAAAGGTCGCCATCTTGAATCCAAATGGCCGCCAAACTTATTCTTTTAATGAGTGCATTTGCCTAAACAGATGGAGATAGAAACATCAAACTTGGTATGATGGTACGTCAGCACTAGTAGGTTACGAAAATATTACAAATGTATCCAAAGATATTACATCTTGGATTCAAAATGACGAATCCCAACAATCTATTTTCTACACCGTTTGGGCTAAAGATACGAAATTTGGCATAAAAGTGTATTATCACGAGTAGTTGAGGAAAATATTACATTTTTTTGAAAAGGTCATCATCTTGAATTCAAAATGGCCGCCCCAAAAAACTTTCCACACCGTTCGAACTAGAGAAATGAAATGTTGTATGAAGTTGTACCATCACGAGTAGGTCACGACAATATAAGAAAACGTTTTAAAAATTCGCTATATTTTATCCAAAACGCCGCCTAAAAATCCATTTTCCAAACCACTGAAGCTAGAGAAAGGAAATTTGGTGTGAAGTTGTACCATAAAGAGTAGGTTACAATAAAAGGGCAACCCTACCCTATGGGGGCGCAGTCACCGTTGGATATGTGGTAGATCGGCACCATGGGGGCGCGATTCCTCGGAGTCTGGTTACGATAAAAGGGGCGCAGCCTCCAAAACTTCCGGAGCCACCGCCGGGGACTGGGAGCAGCGTCCCAAGCGAAACGAGTGCAATGTTTATAGAAGCCCACGGTCACTGACTCTGATTTCAGAATTCCTAGGCCGAATTTCTGGAGGAGATAGAAACGCCAAATTTGCCATTAAGTTGTAGGTAAAGGAAAAATCCTAAATTTTGTCAAATTCTCCATCTTTGATCCAAAATGGCCGCCAAACCTATTGTATAGAGTGCATAGCCTAAACAGCTGGAGTGAGAAACACCAAATCTGGTATGAATATATATTATAAAGAGTAGGTTACGAAAATATTTTGAAATTTTCTAAAACATGCGATCTGGAATCCAGAATGGCGACCTAAATATTGTTGTATAGAGAGTATAGCAAGAACCACTTGAGTTAAGAACGCCAAATTTTGTATAAAGGTTTATCATCAATAGTAGGTTCATTGTTGTTTTTATTTTGGGGACCCACCTTCTACCACTGTCTCTATGCATTCTTTGCACAAAATGGGTTGTGCACTTCCAAGGGCATGCAGCACGAGCAGTTGTTCGCTCCTTTCATCTTGAGACAGGTAGTCCCTAGAGATTCTCGGATTGCCGGTGTTCCGACAGTCCGAGAATCTCCTTTGTTCCCTCAGTTTTGACTTTGGGTGGTGCGGGACGGACTTTAGACCAGGCGTCCAGAATGTTCTCCTGGTCTTTGTTCCTAATTTTGGAATTTTTCTTTGGGGGGATGCCCTACCATTATCTTTTATTTGCAATTTTATACAAAAATAATTTAACATATAGAGCAACACACACACAAGGATAGCACAACATAGACGTCGACTAAAGGTGACTTCTTTTTTTTCTGAAACGATAAGAAAAAGGGGAAGGGAAATGAAGCTGGTCTGCAACGTAAGTATTTTCTCACAAAGTTTTTGCTGGTCCGTTCCGTTTCCACTCTTGGTTCCCTTCCTCCTTTACTCACGCAGTTAGTCAAGTCACATTCACATCACATACACAACACTTAATGGCTAGTATATTTAAGAATGCTTGAATGCTTATGTCCCGGATTCCAGGTCACTCACATTTAGATTCGGGTTTCTTGTTTTTACCTTCTATTTTTATTTGGACTCCCGTTACTACTCACACACACAACAACTTGAGCGTCTTTTGCTACCGGGTTCCTGCAGCAAATTATCCACGAGGACACCGCTGCTTTCCAGCGGTCACACAGTAGCTCACTTTTACTCATATTCACTGATCTTGATTTTATTTAGCTTGATTTTGTGCACTATTGTTGGTTTAGTTATTTCCTTTTTTGATGGAGTTTAGTTATTGGTTTATTTTTAGTTTGCTTAGGTTATGTTGTTCAGTTTCGGGTTCAAGTTCCCGGACTGTCTCATTCCGCCCGCTGATAGCGAAGTTCGCGCTCGTCGAACCGGCCGCGCAAACGTCTCGCTCGCGAGGTCCACTTCACGTTTCCCTCCATGCGGTATCAGCTCCCTAACCTGTTTTCTATTGGTCAGCATCTGGTCTTCGCCTCGTCTGACCTCGGTCGCCTCCGGATATTTATTTATTAGAAGTTAGCACGGATACAGCAAACGCCATTTTACACCGTTCTTGTAACAAACAATAAACAATAACAATAATAAAAATAATATAACAACAAAGACCTATGCAATAGGAAACAATACCTTTTTTTGAAATCTGGTGGCAAAGGAATATTGTAAAAATGTGATAATCTATATACAAGAGATCGCTGGACCAAACACAATCTCGGTTTTGAGAGGTAGAAATGATGTTGTGAATGAGAATTTTGTCTGGGTACTCTTAGGTCAAAAAGTGGAAGAAGGTCGTTGGTCCTGAGTGTGCCTTGAATTATTTTATAAAGAAATTTTAAGTCATTTAGTTTTCT
>JAGDQP010021820.1:0-11105 GCA_022664845.1 Lepisma saccharinum | reverse complement strand
AAATGTTGTGATATTTCCCTAAGCTACTCGTCATAATGCACCTTTATACCAAATTTCGTATCTCTAGCTCAAACGGTGTGGAAAATGTATTTTTAGGTCCGCCATTTTGGATCCAAGATGGCGTCTTTGAACTCATTAGGTAACATTTTCATAATCAAAAAGTGATGTTGTACCTTTATGCCAAATTTGATTTCAATAGCCCCAGCGGTTTAGGCTGTGTATTTTATACAACAATGGGTTCGGTGGCCATTTTGGATCCAAGATGGCGACCGATTTTGCTCATTAACGAACTTAACCGAGCTATTAAGCCTAGAAACAACATATAAAAATTTGGTTCAAATATCTTCAAAACTATGGCCGCTAGCGTGTTAATATATAAATATATATATAAATATACACTTTCATATCGTACCGATCTCAATATGTATATTTTCTTCGAAATCTACCTAAAAAGCAAGAAAGAAAGAAAATTGTCAAACATTGATTTTTCAGTATAGTTGAGGCATTTGTGTGTTCTAAAAGTTGTTCATGTTTTATTATTGATCAGTCATTGGTTTAGATTTTACGGCTAAATGTATCCTGCATATATTTACACTCGCGAGATACTTTGGGAGAGCAGAGGAATAATTTGTGACTGAAGCAGAATTTTCCATCAAGTTGAGTAACTCCCGAAGTGTCTTGCGAAGGCAATTATTTGCAGGAAATATTTAGAACCAATGCCTGGTCGATTATGAAACTTATTGGGTGTAGTCCACGAGCGTACAGATCTTACCTTCGTTCCAACTGTCAATCATTTCAACTATCACGAGCGCACAAGATGCTGCCAAGTTTTCAGCCTTTTAATGTAAATTAAAGAAGTCAGTGTAGAAAACAGTATAAATATAATTTGAAACATGTTTCTACAGAATGATGTAAAAGGCAATTGAAATATGTTTATTAATTATGCTCATACTTAAATCGATTACAGAGGTTTCTGCTTATTTTGGAGTTGATTGCTTTTTATTTTATTTTAATCTTTCAATGTCAATAATAAGTACTTGTTGATTTAAGAAGTAAGTCAGAAGAGACAAAACTTTAGCTCTGTCAATTAAGTATAAAATGTGAATATACTTTGCAGATGGATTGCATTACTCTACTACAAGTGTCTACCGCAGAATGGATAACCAATTGCCTTGAGAAAGTGAGGCAGAGAATTTCTAGTCCTGCCGAAGAAATTGTACTTTTTATCACTGAATAAAAATGAATTTCTCTCTCCGTAAACTTTTCAGTCGGGAATTATTATATTGGTTTATATTTACGGAGGCGATCTTAGTTTTACTTTCAGCTTGGATTTCTGTAAGCACACTAATCACATTGGCCGACTTTAGGTATATACAATACAAGCGTTCCTAAATTAAATTCACTCCTAATAAGCCTAAATGAAAATTATCCAGTATCTCTAAATGTAAAAAGAACTTCTTTTTCTGGATATTTTAATCTTTATCTGCATCCAGGTATGCACTAGTTGTCGGCCACGTGTTAAAACGTGGCCGACAACTAGTGCATACCTGGATGGCCACTTATTCCGAGTGGATGACAATTGGTAAATACTGCTTATTTTCCTAAAGATGATTTTAATACAAAATATACGTAAATGAAAGTTAGAAATATTTTATTTTAGTTGAGAAAGGTGTAAAGGATCAAAGTAATGAGTGCTGGTGTAAATATTAGGCCAAAAATCTAAATAATAATAATAATAATAAATAAACAACCCTAGCAGATGAACATAAATTACGTGTGTTTGCAAATAAGGTCTTGGGAAAGAGATACGGGCCGAAACGGGACGAGATGACTGGAAAATGGAGGATACTCCATAATGAAGAACTTCATGAACTTACCTGATGTTGTAAGAGTAAGGAAACCGCGACGACTCGGATGGGAGAAAAAGGAGGACTATATTCCATATTGGTTGGAAAACCGGATGGAAAGAGGCCGTTAGGAAGACCAAGATATCATTGGGAGGAAATATTAGAAGGGATCTTCTAGAAGTAGGTGTTTGTGGTGAAAACTGGCTTGGTCTTGCTCAGGATAGAATCCAATGGCGAACGTTTGTTACTGCAGTGATTAACTTGTGAGATTTGTAAGCCATAGAATAAGTAAGCAAACTAGTTCATTAATCGCCTGACTATTAGTGTCTTCACTTTAGCTAATAAACCCCGTAATGCTCATTCACACCATTCATTGGTGCTGTAATACGGCACTATATCAATTATTATTTATAGGCTAACAAAGAAATTAAATTTGAAAGTACAATAGTGTATTAATATTAAATTCCTTTGAAAATGTGACATTAATCTAGATGAGAACTACTTAGCTAACTCTACAACACTTAGTCTTCTTTTATTCATTAATAAATTAATCGAGTCTTATAAATTTACGATGATAATAATAATAATAATAATCCTTACTGTTATTTGGCTGTATGAAAGGTATATTATTATTGTTGTAATTTGTTCAGTGGTTGTACGAAACCTGCAATACTTGTATGCATTTGGTAAAATTATGCAAGAGATGACATTCATAGAATATGTAAATTGTGCATCCATTTCAATACCGATGCATTACGTTGCCTCCATAAATTCCTCAGAATAAAAATAATATTTTGAGTATTATTACGTAAATTTTGTTTCTTTCTGAATCTAAACTTAATAGCCAATCTGCGGAGTGTAAAATGAAAGAGAAGGTTACATAAACTTGGCAACACCTTGTGCGCTCGTGGAAGTTGAAATGATTGACAGGTGGAACGAATATAAGATCTATGCGCTCATGGAGTTCACCAAACTTAGTCAGTTTTTAGAAAACACAAATTTCTTAACTACACTGAAAAATCTTTTGAGACTGTATTTTCTGAGAAAATGGTGTCCAAATATGGCCGACTTTTCAAAATAACCAAATCTTGCAGGAACCATTTAGCCATAGAATCTAACCCAATGACGGGTTGATAACAAAACTTGGTCAACTATTAGATAATACAACTATCTCAAATAAAGGGTAAAAGTGCGACAGACCTTTCAATTCAACGAAGAGAAAGCTGTCTTTTTATGTTTCTGTTTACTTAAAAATAGATTACATGAAGTTTCAATGTTGTAGGAAGAACGTAAATATACAACTGCTAGGTTCTGGACAACTATATAGTAACAACACGCATCCAAGAAAACATCTTGCGTTTAGCCATCTCTTCCACCCCGGCGCAGTGGGAGAGTAAATTAAAAAGGACAATTTTTCAGATCTCAGCTTTTTCTTCGCGGCACGTAATCGCACTTGTCAGGATTACAAGTTGAATGAGTGTCATCGAACCATTTTCTGTATTTGTCACGTTTTATCGAATCTTAGACGTTGTATTTGCATGCAGTTCTAGGCATTCAATGCATTCATTTTCAGTGTCAATGTCAATCGCCACTGTCATAAACATAAGCTAAGCTGCAGATGGCAATTTGATGAAGAGCAAGTTTTCTGTGCGCCATCCACTTGGAACCTTGAAGTCTCTTTCCGTAGACTTTGTTTTCAATCCAGTATTTTGGATGACAATAGTCTGTTAGCCATCTCCAATGCTTGATATTAGTGAAGTATGAATTGGTAGAACATAGTTCAATGAATAGTTTTGAGACATTGCTTCGTGATTATTTTCTCATGTAGTACCACTTGATGTACTGGTTTGTGGTATTGGAGGATGATTTTGAGATTCAGCAGTATTATTAGATGTACTGGTTTGTGGTGTTGGAAGATGGTTTAGTATTTCTTCGTGTAAAACTTTAACTGCATAATATTGTAAAGTGTCGTGGATTGTGCTATCGTAATACGCAACAAGCCATGTGCTCTATTTGTAAATAAATAGTAGTGCGTAGTATGAGTAAAAACACGTGCTACTACCAATAAACAAATGGAAAAAAGTAGACGGAGAGAGCCGACAACAATCAACCGAAGATGGCCGAAGATGCAGACGACGCCCACACCGTAAAAAGTGGAAACACGAAATGGATGAAAGTTACTCCGCTTTATGGAGAAATAAAAGTCGAAAATTAGCGTTTTGTTATATTTACTCTTAAACATGGATATAGTGTAAGCCTTTTAGTGGAAAGATTGGTAAAATTAACTCCATTTTAAAATTTAACATTTTCTTTGTAATAGCTTAACGTTAACTGAAAATGGGCTGAAACTGGCAAAAGTGATTTGTCCGTGAACGTTCAACTTATTTTACGGTTGAAACTCGATCATTTTCTAATCGAAGTGTAAGCTAAACAGGCAATTTTGAGGTTACATACTTTTGTGGGTGAAGTTTAAACCTTAGTTGGATATTCTATAATCCAGTAATAGGAGTAACGTTACTTGCTTGTCAGTGAACGCCCCCCCCCCCCCATTTTGAGTGTTTATGTTGCCTTTAAACTGTAAACAGTTCACCGGTGGACCGAGAACGGCAAAGATTGCATTGGCGGAAAGAGAAATTAAGTTAGGTATAAATCTTTACACTGTAGCAAACGTATCTCTCCTTTTTTACGAGACATTCCTCGTAGTAAAATCAAAAACGTGTTAATGATTATTCTCCTTCGCAGCAAAACCTTAGCTATTGATATCACTCGGAAAGCCAGAAACTCCATCTGCCTTCGTAGCTTAGTGGCTAGAGCGGCTGATCAGTGTGCTAGTGGACCCTGGATCGAGACCCGACCACTTCAACTTACTTTTTTTTTAAAGGAATATTACCTTTTATTCTTTTTTACTTTAAAAATGTTCTGCTTGAATGAAATACATTGGAACGGTCATATATGTATACATATATATACACACATGCATTTTGAAATTTTACAGAAAGTAAAACGTTCAACCGAAAACTGGCTGAATGTAGATTAATCCAAAAAGTGGAGGCAGCTCAGCTGCCTCCATTTTTTGGATGAACGTTGAGTCTCCTATTTTTACAGTGCAGGAACTGAAGAGTCAGCAGTCCAGAACAAAATAAAAGGCGTCGGATCGCAGCAGAAGCCACTATTTCACTCCCAGGAATAGACATGTCAACTCCTCTCCCTCTCCCAGGTTTGATCCGCTACGGAATGAACCATCCTACCTTACCGGTCAGATCCGCAACGGGATGGGCCAACATCCTCACCGCCTGATCCGCCATGGGATAGGCAAAAAAAAAACCAAGTCCTGATCTGCTACAGGATAGGACTTTCCTTCATTGTGGCCCCAGCCAGCTACAAGTAAGGGGCCTTCGTTCTCAGCCAGACAACAAGCTGTTGTCTGGGCCAACGTCAACAGCAACACATGGGACCGTTTGAAGAGAAAGTTTTGAGATACTAATGTACTTTAACAAAGTCTTTCTAGTTTGTACAGGAGACTCTTTTTATTAAATTAGTGAACTTGTATTTTTATAATAAAAGGTGAAAGGAGAAAAGACAAATTCCGGTCCTTTCATTTGCTCCACCTTGCTCTACCTGCCTCCACCAATCAAATACTCAGTAACGGCGACAGACTCAGATATTATGGGCATTGCGGTGGCAATAGAAATCATTATGATATTATGACTTACTGAGATTCAGTACTGCTTGCTGAACTTCTGAACAGTTAACAAAAGTGTTACCGCACTGCGCCCAGATGAATGTTTTTCCAGATACTTAACCTACATGAGATATATGATGTATACAAAATAGTTATAATAAAAATATTTTATTTAATTGAAATGCCTTACAAGTTTAAAGTAGTGGTCTACTTTCAATTTCGGTTCTACCGGAAACAAAACTGTGCTTTTTTCTCCTCTTTTGTCTTCTCCTAAACTGTGAAAGACTGGCGCCAACGGACTATTCCTTCTTCACTATTCAGGTGATTCGTACTCTGTTCCCTCGCGCCATCTGTCCACCTCTCACCCGATTACACGCAAAACCTCGTCAACAAAACATCGTTTGCAAAAATATCGACATTCAATTGGCCGACAGGGAAAAACACCGATAGTTCACATCACCGACGGTGAAACATATCGCAGCTGCACAACACCGACAACCTCGGCAGAAAAAACCTCGACGTCAAAACCTTGCCACCAAAATCCTCGAGGACAAAACTCGCCACCAAAAGCCTCGACCACTATTCCTGGCCTCCAAAAACCTCGCCACCTAAAACCTAGACGACAAAATCTCATCACCAGAAACCTCGACGACAAACGTCAACAACAAAACCTCGCTAGCAAAAACCCGTACGTACAATGCTTCCAACGCCATTCTATTTAAATTATGTAAAGGAAAAATTTACTACAACAGTGAAATTTTACTCGCTTTCACATATCCGACTGATTGTGTGTTGTAGGGTGAAGAGGCAGCGGCAGGTTTTGCATGCGTAAACGGTGAAGGAATACATAGATCTTTAAATTGGGTTTCACATGCAGAAGGATTTGCATGGAATTTTTTTCTCTATTCTGTCACATCGATGCTTAAACTCTTTCACTCCACTGAAAAATAGAGCTATCAATCAGGAGTAAACGTGACGAAAAAGCTAAAAAAAAAAATTTACTGTTAATGACATTTCTGATTCCAAAATTCCATTTAACCCAAAATAGGCATTTTTAGGTACTGACGTATGAAATATACATTTTTAGCCACTTTAAAACTGGTGTATTTCCACTGCAAATGATCCAAAATATTATTTCGGCTCCAGGAAATAAAATAGGTATTTTAGGTCAATCCGCAGCCTAATAACACCGGATGTAATTTATGGTCATGTTACTTGATCGCCTCTGGATCGGGAAAGCGAATACGCGTGTGTACTGAACAATTATTTAGGTACTTAAATTCTTGTAGGTTCACAGAACGCTCAGGCTCGCGGACACACAACACTTCAACTATCACTCAATTTAATACTGACAAGGTAAAGTGAAATACCACTGAAAATTCTTTTTTCATCCGAATTGAATCAAAGTTGGCTCGAATGATAGTTATGTACGTAAATACCATTGAGATTTATGTTACCCAGCATGATGCGACATATAATAATAATAATAATAATAATAAATTTTATTGTCGTTAAGCTATTCACAGCAATGGACAACGTCAAGTTTGTAGCATAAGATACAGATAACAATTTATGACAATTACAATAGCCATTCTAGTTAAAAATATAACAAAATTGATAATACAACAGCAGCAACAAATACAATATTCACTTATATATTTACAGTTATAGGTATATAATAGCCTAATTGCTTATATGTATATATTTATAGTGTGGTTATATAATTTTACAAACAATGTGTATAATTAAAAAGGAGAATATGTTATATTTCTATGGAACAGTCAAAAAATTCCTCTGAGTAAAAGTGTGTTGCAACTAACCAATTGGACAATTTTCTCTTAAATCTATTCAGATGTTCGTTTCTTACTGTTGGAGGCAGCTTATTATACATTTTTATTCCTAATATCTCATAGCTATTTAAAGATTTGGACAGTCTTTGAAATGGTACATTAATATGTTTATTGTTCCTAGTGTTGTAGGAATGTATATCTTTTCTGAGCTGTACGTTTTGTAGATTACTTTTTACCTGTTGGAGTATTGTATAGATGTATAGGTTAACCACTGTCATAATCGTTAGATTGATAAACAGAGGTCTACAGTGGGCTAACCTGTGTGAGTCTGCGATAATTCTGATTACCTTTTTCTGTATTAGAAGGATATTGTTTGCATGACAACTGTTTCCCCAAAATAAGATACCATACTTAATTATACTCTGAAAGAAAGCAAAGTAAGCAGATCTGACATATTCCTGAGGAACATGATTTTTCAATTGTCTTAACAGATATGTTACCCTTGACAGCCTACTACAGAGATAATCAATATGTGGTTGCCATGATAGCTTATTGTTAAGAATTACACCCAAAAACTTTACACAGGTTGAGCTATTTTCAAGAGATACATCTTTGAGACTAAAAGTCATACGTTGAGTTTTATTTTCGTTAAGTGCAAGTCCATTAGCCTTGAACCAAATCGCAGTTTCTGCCCATGTATTTTCAGTTATGGATTGAAGTGAACTTAGATCAGCACAAGTAGTCAGGAAAGTCGTATCATCAGCATACAAGATTGACTGAGCAGATGAGAAGGAAGGTAAATCATTAATCATTACGACAAATAAAAGGGGTCCAAGGACTGAGCCTTGCGGTACTCCATACTTAACTGTTGCAGTGCCAGATTTAGTTTTATTTACAGAAACACTTTGCTTACGGTTATCTAAGTAGGACTCAAATAGCCTATAGCTAATCCCGCGGATCCCGTAGTACGCCAACTTATGTAGAAGAATTGTGTGCTCAACACAATCGAAGGCTTTACTTAAATCGCAAAATGTGGCCTGAACAAATTCTTTATTTTCAAAAGCTTTGAGAATTTTCTTGATTAATAAATCTATAGCACCAACAGTTGACCTACCTTTAATAAAGCCAAACTGTGAAGCACTAAATACATTTTGCTGAACTAGATAATCATATACCTGCAAATGCATCACTGTTTAAAAATTTTTGCGAAAACTGGGACCAGAGAGATGGGACGATAGCTTGATGGACAATTTTCAGGACCCTTTTTATATACAGGTACAACTCGTGCTACTTTCAAAGAATCAGGGAAAACTCCCTCTGTTAAACATTTGTTAATGCAATAGGTAAGCGGCAAAGCAATACAATCAATCACAAATAGTTTCAAAATTGCGTCAGTTTGCTTTACAGATTAATATTATGTAATTACGGCTATGATTTTAATTAGAATTGAATTAAATTCAGCCCAAATATTAGTCATAAATACGATTAAGACTTGCGTTAACCAGCATGACCTGACATTTAATTTCAGAATTACGGCTGTTTACTTTGTGCATCAACAACATGTATTCTAGTTATAGTTTCGGTCGGATTTAAACCAAACGTGATTGAATCCCACACGTACCATAGAGCACTTTGTTACCCTGCGCTATCCTACGTATTGTTTCAAAATAGTGTGTTTCCTTCACGAAATGAGAACTTTTTAATGTTATACCTAAAATAGGATTTCTTCGATTCTTTCCCCGTGGAAATCAGTCTAGGCGACAGTGTTACCATCCAATTGTCGAAAATATTATTGAAAAAGAGGATTTTATTTCCCTATGAAAGACACTAGAGCAACATAATGTGTGCCGTTTAAAACCCAGTGCATTACCGTTCTAATGCGGTATATCTCTTCTGCGTATAGCAATTACAGGATTAGCAATAAACCATTTTGTGCATTTCAACACCAAAAATTGTTAACCTGTAGCTCACAAACCACTCGAAATTGGACATGTCTTTATATGACCTTCTTCGTTCGGAATGACCCTCACTATCGCTTCTCACAAGGATGTTTGCGTGTGAACGTGTAATGTCAGTGTTTACTTTCACTCCAAAATCAGTTTAAATAGTATGTTTGTTTTATATTGAAATTATATGTTTGCAGAGTATCTGAACATAACCGGCGTTGACGGTTAAACGTTGACGTTAGTAGAAGTGGACCAACAATTTGTTGTTGTTTTAACGTGGCAACACCGCAGGTCAAAGTCCAAGGTAAATATGGCAACATGGCAGGTCAAAGTCCAGGTCATCTTATCTCTTATCAGTAACATGTGATAAAGATTAGAATATATAGAGGGCACTGTTGTTGCATATAACATAAGTAGCGTGGAGCTCTAGTCATGGACAACTATCAGTATAAACACGAGGTTGAAGAAGACCAAGTTGAGTTATCACTGGAGGATGGCGAGATAGTGGAAACTTTAGCATTACTAGCTAAAGACGTTCACGAAGAAGAAGAAGAGGGTGATCGTACAATATTCAGTTTATTAAAATCTAGAAGAAATGCAGAAGATCGGCGTTCACCTTCATTATTATCATCATCAATTGTGAAGGAGGAAGAGGATGATGATATTGAAGAGGTATATTCATGCATAGTTCCAAGGAAGCCGGAGAAGCAGTTGAGAGGGAAGAAGCGTATTTTGGAGAAGGGAAATTATCCTATGAAGAAAAGATTGTTCTATGGGAAGGACTCATCAGTAGAAGTTGAAGAAAACTCTTTATTAATATAAGGAGGAGAATTACCATCGGTAGTGAGATCAGGACGAGTATTGTTAAAAGCAGTAAGGCCATCTATAAAGAAAGTTAATACAGCAGCAGTTGTAGAACCATCACCAGGATCCTTGGTGAAATCAGAGCGAGTATTGGTGAAAAAGGTTCCATCATCATCATCATCAACAGCAGCAGCAGGAGAAGGTGTAAGTAAAAGAACATTGAAAAGTTCCAAGTGCAAATGTAAAAATAAGTGGGTGGATGAAGAATGTATACGAGGTGCATTAATCAAGTGGAATCCTAAATCATATTTAATTTGTGAAGGTTGTTTTAATGAAGAAAACAATCAATCTAGTCATGCATGTTTAGGTTATATCAAGCCTGAAGAATTGGTTAACGGTGAAAAACTAGAAGAACATTTTCGAAAACGGGTGTGGTATTTGCTATTGAAGCCATCTACAATGAATGAACTGTATGAAATATATAAAGATGATCATTGTGAAGTGATAAATAATGTTAATGATGAAGTAATCATGAAGAATATGAAACTTGGATTATGGCGTATAGTTAAGATACATATGTCTTCAGTGATTGACATATTACATAAAAAAGATAAAAATGGAAAGAAGGAGTGAGAACACTGTAAGGAAATAACAAAGAAGTGAAGTGAAAATATGTCTGATTATCAGTGTACATTTTGTGTGGGGGTATATATAATGGAACGGTGTGTTGTGGAAACCTTTAGGACATATTTAAAGGAAAGTCCGATTCGATGAAATGACTGCAAATTAAAGGTTCCTCATAATAACTGTATATATATGTGGAATACGGGAAAAGTGTTATCAAAACATTTGCTGAAAGAAGTAAACGATCATGAAGTATTTATGGAGTATTATGAAATTTATAAACGACAGGGTCATGTAAGTATTTCCATGAACACTTTTTTTAAATCTTGTAGAGAATTAGTTCATAATAGTGAATTCATTGCTCAGCTCATACCAGATGTAATACATGAACAATTTTCAGTAGAAAACTCTG
>JAGDQP010021819.1:0-31253 GCA_022664845.1 Lepisma saccharinum | reverse complement strand
TTAGAAGCTCATCAGTTCATTTAGGACGTAAATTAACAATTCACTCGTTACACTATAACGTAAGTAACCTCATTATAACTTCACGAAACACTGGTGTAAGCTATTCAGAACTGCAAAACATTTTACCATCCAAGTATGTAAGAAGCAACTTGCTGAATGTTTATTTGTAATATGTGTTTTACATATTTATATTGTATATTCAAGCGATTCATAACATTGAACTAAGTAATTTTTACAATAAAGACATTTTTTTAGACAGAATTGACTAAGCGGAACATGGCCATAAACCAATGGTTTGAGCCAGCTTTTGTGATATAAAAGAGAGACATGAAAGTAAAAATAGGATTTGGCAAGATGGCGGCGAACTAGAAGAAAGCTGCTGAAATCTCCTGTGCATTTTTTTACAATATTCCAAAGTATTTTTCGGCATTTTCTTCAAAAAAATTTACTCAGTAGTGTTATAAAATGTTGTAATGTTTTATATAATAGTTTTACATCATGAAAATTCAAAATTAACTGTGATAACAACATCAAATGTGACAGTAACAAGAAAGTTAAGAGTGACTGACAGCTATGGCGGACAGAAACCATGGCAATAAATAAATAAATGACCTTAAAACATCAATTATTAAGACTGTTAGACTGCAAAACTGTATTATATTATAAATATTATTATGAAACAGCAATTAATAAAACGAGAGCGCAATGGATGGGCATAATTAGCCATTTCCGCGCTAGATTACAAAATACGAATACGAAAGTGAAAATAAAATGAAATGAAAGTTTTTTTAACATGGGTTTTAAGATATCAAAACGAATGTTTGATGAATTCTAACGTAATTTGTGATTTTAAACAAACGTGTGAAGATTCTCAACGTTTTATAGTGTCAAAGATCTTAAAGATGAAAGATATCTTCAATAATAAAATAGAAAACCTAATGATATTTTATCCAGAAATTTCTTATGTAGAATAACTTATTTTTAAAGTAGCAATTTCCGTAACTTTGAATGTAGTTAGGTTAAATTGAGAATGAATTACCTAAACTACAGAAATATAATGTTACGTAGCTAGCCTAACTCAAAGATATAAAAGAAACAACATATATAAATGGCGTTTCGAGACTTTTGGGGCTTGAGCAACTTAAGTTAGTTTGAGTCAAGTTTGAGATACCTAACAATAATTGAGCCAGAAATTAATACTGCTAAAGAAAGTACTAGTAATGCCAACAGTAGCACAAATAATGTAGTCCATGCAGATCACACAGGAAATAGAAAGATGAGAGGCAAAATGAAACAGGAGAACACGGCATTAGTTGAGAATACACCGTGTAAATCAGTTGACAATGAAGTTCATAATGTATCTCTACAAGATGACAAAGATAGTAGCGGTAATAATGAAATAACCATTTTGAATATTTGTACTGAAGTACGAAAATAAATTCAAATGTTGTCTTAGAGACAAGTAAGTGTTAGCCAGATAGTTGAAGAGCAGAGAACAGAATTTCTAGCAATAACTGATGCTGGTAAAGAAGAATTCCTTGATGCTCAACGGTTACTCTTCTCAGAGCAAGGAAAGGCTATAAGTAATATGTTAGCAAATATTTCCCGTGTAATTCTTAAACTAGAAGAACTTTGTGAAACAACTCGTTCAAAGGTTGACGAGCATTCAAATGTGATCGATGCATGTTGTTCAAGATTAGATACTTTTGACGAATGATATCAGGAACAAGGACAGGAAAATAAGTTCGTTGTAGAGAAATTGCATGACATAGAACGAGAAATAAAAGCTCTAAAAACAAAATGCAATGTCGTGATGAACGACGTGATTCACAAGGAGATTGTCAACGTGAGGAGATTGTGCGTTGGAATGTTTTTACATGTACCACGTGAAACGTTTCCTCATTCAAACGTTAGTGATTTTTCAGATACGAGTAATGATTCTGGACAGATTGCCTATAGTGGTAGCAGGAGAAGGTTTATTGCAAATCTCGTTAAAAGGTTATCTAGAAAAGTGGACAGAAATCCTTTTCCTAAAGAGTTCGAAGATATTCCTCAATGGAATGGGGATATCTGTGTAGAAAGTCCGAGGGCTTATTTGGATCGTTTAACGACATACATGTCTTGTATGAGTCTTAATAAAGTAAAAATTCCTTAACTTTAAACACAGGGCTATGGTTGGACCTGCCAAATGTATAATCTGGTTAAATATTTGTAAAGTTAAGACCTATGCTGATTTCTACAACTTATTCCTGGATGTTTATGGAAGGGAGGAAAAGTTAAAAATTTAAAAAAAGGAGCTAAACAATAAATAAAAGGATTGATTGGCAATGAACCAGTTACTCTGAAAAGATACAGGAATTAATTACACAGTTCTGTACAATCGAAGAGAACATTTCACAGAAATAACTTTTTAAAATTGTCATGAATATGTTACCTGTAAGACATCAAATAGACTTATTTTTTTTCTAATTACAATAATTTACAAGAACTGTTGAATATTGTGGAGAAACTTGATCGATATATCTATATTAGAAGGGACAAAGGTGAAGGCAAGGATTATATTTATAATCGTACATATCTTTCAAGGGACAAGTATATAAATGATGGAAGGAGTAATGTTTATATGAATAGTAGACATAACTCGAAAAGTAAAGGTTTACAAAATAATAATATTAAAAAAAAAAGAAGATGAAAATGAGAATAATGACAGTCGTAAAATACCTGAGGTAAACTGTATTGACGAGTGTATACACAGGGAAGAAACAAATAACAAAAATTCAAACATAGAAGAAGGTAGTGTAATCATTCTCATCATCAGATATTACGAGTGATTATTTAGACTAAATAGGGGAGTAACAGATATGTCCAACTGCCCACTCGCGAATATGTCTAATGTAATTAATTACTGGGCATTAATGATTCTAAGAATATAAAAGAATGCGAAGTTGAAATAAATAATGACACAAAGGTATCAGAAATACAAATTACTTCGTTCAATGTAATGAATCACTGGAATATATAACATAAAAATTTAAAACATATTACAAATAAATAATCACCAAGTTGCCTCTGCACTTGCCCCTTGCAAGTAGAGTCCCTCGTATCTTTGTTAGTAACAAAGCTTATTCAGAAGCACACATTTTATATTTTGTAATTTGCAGCGCTCAATGCAGCGAATATATCCGATATGCCAAAACTTGTGTTATGAGTTTCTCAATTAAACTGTCTTGCTGCTATGTGCCAGTTTGTTAATAGTACAAACACTGTGACTGGTTGCTAACATAACATCAGCTTTCAGCTTCAAAATCAAAGTGAGGTGGTTTTATACCGAACTAAAACTTCTGCTCAAAATGATATCAGTGCAATGGGACTTGTTTTTTTCAAAAGGAAAACGAGAAATAGTGTTTGCTTTCATTAAAAGTGAAGTTCATTTGAATAGAGAAAAACTACAAAGTTATGTTATGAATTATGGAATATAGAAACTCGAATAGATAAAAACACAGCAAAAAAAAAAAAAAAAAAAACACTGAATGAGACAAAGAACATATTTATTGTAAGCATATTTCTTTATAATTTTTCGAAAAAAAAAATTATCGAGAAGCCATCGAAATGAGATTTATTTTGTGAAGAAGTGGGAAGCTTAATATACTGTAACATACAAATATAATTAATTTTGCGTGGGGGATTTATAATAATGTTATTTCAGAAAGTACTTTGTAAAAACAATTTTTAATTATGTAGGAAATTCACTAGTATTTGTGTTGTTTGAAATTGTGAATAAATATGGTTTGAAACTTCGTTTCTCTTAAATAATTTTAGTATTTCCAAGAAAATCTATCCGAACCCTAAACTATTTGTCTAATCAGCATATGTATTATTAAGGAGGAGCGGGGATGCAATTGCCCCTCCTGATTTTGAGAATACAAACGAACTAAAACGTTGAAAAATATTAAAATGACAAGTTAAACAAACATAAAAAAACCATTTAAAAGTAAAGAAAATACTACTACTTTTTAATTTCGATTTTTTTTTTTGGAGGAGTTCGGAATCCAAATTTATAACTAAAACAACTACTTGTAACTTACTACGCAATGTAAGTTAGTGAGTTTTAATTACTTGTTACAGTAATTAATTTGGCACCGACCTCATATAAAAATACGAAAATGAGAAAAATATTTTAAGAAGTGTTTTTATTTTTACTTATTGTACATTTTTAAGTCTGGGCGTTTATCATCGTCTTCTGTAAAGAAGTTTATATCTAGGGTATATATATATAATGTTTTCTTTTCGTATTAGTACCGCTCAAGAATAATTCTGCATTACGTCTGCATGGAGTTACAATTAGATCGCCGAGAAATATTGTGCAGCACCTGTCCAACACTGACTAAACTTATCATAACAGTGACTCTCAAAGGGTGTGTACTGGTACACTAGTATGCCGCGAAATTGCTTACCTGGCCCGTACCGCGCCGCGATAACACAAATATTTTGATTAAAATGGTAAAATAAGGGAAAAATGAAATAGAAATTGAATATCCTAAAGAATATAATTTATAAATACAAGAGAAACAGTACGTTTTAATAAAAACAATGGAATTGTTAAAATTATTATTGAGTCAATATTTCATAATGAAATACCGGCTTCTTTATTTTGGATCTCAATCTGACATGAAGTCTTGACTTCGCGGAACCATCACAGTTCGTATTTCAGTTTGAGTTCCTAATTTTATGGCATGGCACTCCCTTAGCGTGTACAAGCACCAATTTTTCATCCATTTTAGTGAGACCAATTGCTTTGTAAGTTTTTGTTCTTTGCTGTTTGAAGCTTATTTCTTGTTAGTAGTTTTTGGTTCAGAGTCCTGCCCATGTGAAGTCATAACTCTAGGGTAGGGTATGCAATAATTAAAACATCGTCGATTGTAAATAATTAATGCACGTAATAACAACTGAATATGTATAAATACATTCGTCGTTCTTGTAGATTCCATCAAATCTGCCAGCTGGCTCATATGACTTAATCTCAAGGTATCTGATAACAGAAATCGTAGATTTATCTTTAAGGACACCAAAAACAACTAACTAAATGCTCATCCCGGAGAGATAAGAAATTAACTGCTCCAAGTCTGCTTATCCAAACCTTTCCTTCCCGACGAGAACAGAGGAGACTACTCGCTTTGCCCTTCGTAAAATCTCTCTTAACAGGACTAACTATTAGATGGACAGAAGCCAATAGAGCTCAGAACCCTGCAACTCCCGCAGCATCTAGCTAAGACCGGAGAAATAAAATTCTGGTAATAGCCGCGAAGACAAAAAAACAATCGATTTATTGAAATAAAATTGTGGAACTTCCAAAAATACCATACACCACTTCTTACATACATTTGGTACCACATTTCATGTGGCATTGCCATTTTAACTTCCAATTTCTTCTCCTTATTGACAGAAACACATATTCCAACTTTGTTATAATTAATTTCAAATTAACCATAATTAAATTGTTTTCATTTTTATTTCCTATCTAAACTCCTTATTTGCTTTTATTTATCTCGCCTACAATGTGGCTTAAAATCAAACAGACATTACTCTCTATTTTCATTGTTTCATTCAACATATCAAAAAACAAGATAAATGCTCATTATAGTAAAACTTTAAATCACATCTCTAACAATAGTAGCATTCTTTAAAATATTTCAAATTCAAATTAATTTATAGAATAACCAACAATATAAACATTTCAATCCAATTAATTAAATAAAATTCAATATTTGATTCAACAATCCTTCCTAATCATATATTCATATCCCCTATCAGGTGACCAGGATTTTTTTTTATAAAATAAAAAGAGTATAGCATCTCGCACCTTCTCAAGAAAAGGGCCTTAACTGAAATTTTAAAATTTTCGTAACTTTAGCTAAAACACATTAGAGAACCATTCCCATTTGACAAAAATATTACAAGTATATCTCCATTGGTATCCGGTAGATAGCAGAAGTGTCACCTTTCCTTTTGGCGGCTTTTAAATATAATTTCTCAAGCTTCACTTCTTTCCGCCTCCTGCAAAAAAAAAAAAAATTTCAGTTGTCTCACATTTCTTCAGAAAGTGCAATATATGCCAAACAGGCGCAGCATATAAAGTAGTTTAGTTTCAAAACACGCCATCTCCTTCATAAACTGTTTTAAGAAAAATCACTGGAAAAGAATATCTAAGAAATGCCTGTGATTTGACACGAGTCTTTTTGACACTATTTTAGAAATCCTGTCTCTAATGATACTGGTGATATGATAAAAGTCTAAAGTGCTTAATTTCAGAGTTATGATGGAAAATATTTTGAAAATTACGGATTTTGAAGGTAACTTTTGAACTTGGCGGATTTCAAAACAAACATGGATTCTTCGCAGGTATTGAAACACAATTTTTGGGAATAAAATCTTTAAACTTTCAACATGAGAATTTGTTTGTAAGAAATTTAAGGAATTTCTTGATTCTATCTAATTAAAATCCCTGAAAACAATTTTTATTCTTTACTGATAGAAACTTCACCAAAATATAAACACATACTACATTAAAAAGGAAACAATACAAATATAAAGAAGTTACGAGTTCATTGTTTTTTAAACGTAATCATCTTTATTCTGCTGGGAACAGTGGCATTCATCGGTGTCATCTTCAGAATCCTGTGATGGTTCCACTACAGTGAGACGTTTGGTTTTTGTAATTTCATCTGTGGTGCTTTAGAACGTTTTAAATTCTACCCTTCTTCAGTCCCAATCCATTTTTAATGACTTCCTACATATCGGAACTGTTAATCGAATGTAAAAATTCAATAAAAACAGATTATCTGGGCAGTGGTTTGTTGTAGGACGTCGTCGAGCACAATACGACAGTTTACAATGCTTTACGGTAAACGCGTCTTGTGCTAATTTTGTTTTAGTCGAATAGAATGCGTTACGAAACGAAAACACATGAATCTTTTCACTACGCTGCACTAATACACTTTTCTGGGTACAACGAGGGAAATTAGGCGGTTCTTTGGGCGAATACCTCACAATCTTTTTCTTCGATGTTTCCCATGTGTCATGGTTCCGTTGCCTTTTCACGTAATTTTTTGTTCGGAACTTCTTCAGGGTGTGCCACAGAGTCTGGACATAAGAAAACAACGATTTACTTACGTTACTATAAAATTAAGAAAGAAACTTCATACGTTAAAGTACCAAACGCACTCTTGATGACAAAGTAAAGAAGAATTATGCATTAATAAGCTGGAGAAAGCAAACAACAGACATTTCTCATAATTCCACAGCAAATTTCGGTCCTTTGCCCCAAAAGTGAAAATATGAATGTGTGGAGATGGTGGAGTTTTGAAACCTATACCCTTAACTTTAGCAAGAGGAAATAGCGAGTTTTGAATTAATCCTTTACACCACGTTAAAGGGATTTGAAAATAATAACAGAACATGCATTCACATTACTTCTTAATTAAATCATGATCTAACTTCCGTCCTATGCAGAGTCAGCGTTTACCTAACGCTCTTTGAAAAGTTAGCAGATGCTACAAAAATCACTAACAAACTAATAATTAATTATAATCGGAACGGCATTGGAGAGGCAAGCACGTTCGAGTCTTGCTGTAGGTCTTCCTTTATTTATTTACCTTGCTTGCGCGATTTCCATCACTTTTTCACCAAACAAATACAGCTCAACAAATTAACACCACGGAAGCACATTTTGCTGAGGATGGAGAGGCATTTGGAATGACTGGGTTCGGTACGGGAACTGTAAGGAATATTAGAGTAAGGCTACTACTCGAAATATGAAAGAAAGTGCCCTTTCATTTGTGATTGTTGCTAAGCCCGAACTCTTAGCTTCCATCAACAGTACTACTCTTACCCGACTTGTCGGGCAAGAGTACGCAAGTAGCCTTTCCTTCCCCCCTCCCCCAGAAATGAGGTTCGTTTCCGGATTTTTTTTCACTCTCATATAGTTAGAAGACATTGTAGTGTACCCACACAGAAGTTTTTATAAGCATTGAATGAAAAATAAAGGCTTACTAAAGAATAATAAATTAGACGCATACTATTACCGTTCTTTTCCATATTGTATTTTCTAGTTGAAAATCTCAAGTTTCGGTACTTAGATACCTTGGGATATACAAGCTCCGTTTTTACATGTTAACTTTCGTTATAAATAAAATAATTATTCAGGTAACTATGATGTAAGATCAAATTCTTTGAAAAATCGTTGAAAAATTCAATTAAAAAATGTGTTAGGATATAGTGATATTTTTTCGGCGTTTTGCTGGCATCATGACGGCATAAGCTGATGGTAACACTTGTAGGTGTTTACGTTGAGAGTAGTGACGTAGCGTATCAACGTTCACAGGAGCACGTGAACTGCCCACTATTTCAGAATTATTATTATTATTATATTTTCGTCTCAGATTGTATCTTATGGAGAAATTTAGAAACATACCAAATTTTCAATTGTTACACTGAGGCCTATGTATACAGTTCCTTTATCAAGTTGTGGGGACTACCCAATTCGTTTCCCGTTCACATATCTGTTGTGCACTCGTTGCCCCATATGCGCTTAAGTGATGTTAGGCCTAACTTATAACATTATGTGTATGGGACCTCGGCGTGCACAATCGAATGTGAACGAAGACAGCTGAAGCACAGCAGCGACCACTGTTGCTAACTCTCCTTGACTTTTCCACCTGTTCTCGTATTTAAAATGTAATCAAATATTCTGGCAGAAGCAAGGATAAACGTTCATTACATACCAGCATCTCAAAGTACACAATAAACCATTTATGGAAAAATATATTAAACGCTTAAATAACATAATGTTGCATCTCTATTTACATAAAGTTGTTTGAGTTCCAGTATCAGTTATAACGAAGATCAAATTAACAGTATGTTGCAGTTTGCAACATTGCGTAAACGCTAAACAATATTTTTCTAGTGTGTCGTGCGAGAAATTGAAGGGATTCTCGGAACTGGTTTGTTCGTTTGGATATTAAAGATTTATCAATAGGGAAAAAAAAAGAAGACATGCGTTTTTCAATGCATTCCAGTAGACCAGTACATAATAAATTCGCAGGTTTCTGCGCTTAACTAACTTTAAGGAAGTAATTTAGGGCGATGAGACTACTCGACCAACCCCCTCATAGCCTACCTGAAAGCGCCAAAACACGAGATCTGAAAAGAGAAAATATTGTGATTTTCGGATTTTGTGAGATATTTTGTAATATTGTGGGGTAAAGATGTAGATCTATGTAATTTATATTCACCCATCACAGTCCTCAGATACGGTACCTTCTAAGGAAGAGATAAAATATTGTCTACTTTTGTAAACATCGAATTAAGTGAGTGTTTTTTCATGTTTAAAACAGAAGAATGACATATACAAACAAAAATAAGGATATATGCAATTTCTTATTTTTGCTTTTTTGTGTATTTGCTGTGAGGTGCGACAGTTTCGCCGTCAATTTTCAATTGTCTTCCTCTCGTGGGAAAATTGCTTTGAGATACATTCGTCGCTGCATTGTCGACCTTTCGTACCTGGATATCTCAAAATACGTATTTCTATATGTTTGGAGTTTCCTCCTTTTTTCTGAACTCAATACAGAGTGTGAATAACTTATGGAAATCTATAGTTAGTTCTATTCTGTACTTAACCCATTGAGAAATCAAGCTATCGAACGATGTGTTTCTTGTTCACGTATTTTCCTCGTTGCTCTTAGGAGCAGGGACTCTACCTGGGTATTCAGTTTTGAGAAAGTTTAAAGTAAAAATTCGGGGGCGGGGGTGTAGCTGGAGTTTTGCATGGTTTCTATCGATTTTTACCGTAATAATTTGTAGTTAGGTGCGTTCGAGAATTTGGTAGGGCGACCCCCACAGGGGAGGGGGGGGAGTTGGCGGAATCACTGGTTGTGAACTACCATCTTTCAAGCCTACGAGACGCCACTGGTTGAGAGAGGAAAATATTTCATATTATGAAGAACTCACTGTCTGATATTTATATTTTATAACTGACATGGGTAAGTCAAGAGTCGAAATCCATTAAACACACTTATCTACTTCAATTGTAAAGGGCAAAATCGTACAAAGCGCAAACATATGTTGGCTTAATCTACGAGAACATACAATACTATCAATCTCCTTGTATTAGACTACATCTATATATATTTCGTAGAGAAAAGGAGATAAACTTATATATTTCCGCATTTAGGAACAAAATTGTAAAAAGACGAAGAATTTTCATAACAACTAATTAAATATAGCAAATGTTTGTAGTAAATATTCAATAGAAAATTGAAAGAAAATTACTTTCAAAGTTATTCAAGAAATGTAAACTGCTCTTCTGCCACCTGTTGTTCCTCCTTGGTAACAATGAACACTGACAAAAGCTCAGCAAGCAAGCTATTGATATTTATTTGCGGCGATTAAATTAAAGTAAGCAGAAATGTAATTAATACAACGGTGTTTATCTATTACTGGGTTATAATGATGATTAAATATTGATTCTTTGTACCAATGTTGTTCGAAATTTCTAAGTGCGAAAAATAATTAATGTAAACAGGACTATTAGCTTTACAAGTAATAATACCCATGACCTTATGAGGGCCACATGTACTAATTTGTTAAAAAAATCTTCCGCGGGCCGCGCGTAAGCCTTTACTGGATCTCAGCTTGCCGATCTATGATCTATGAAACTTGGTGGAAATTCTTCTTCGTTTATTCACGTTTCTATTGGATCAGGCGTTTTTCTCTTAGCCCCGCTCCCGCAGCCGCACTCAAGCTTATGGGCCATTGAAATAAATGGAGTGGTTCACATATACTGCGGACACTAGCGGCACGGGAACCGTCTCTTTCGGAATCTTTTTTTCTTAATCTATTCTTTCTTTTCTCAACTGTTCAATTATAAAAATGGAGATTCTTCTTTTCTCTATTTTAAGTAGAAAATTATAAGCTCAATAATAATAATAATAAAATAAAGTCTGACCGAATATTAAAATGAATAATTGGAGGTATAAATTGATAACTTAATTTGTATTGAAAAATGATGTTATCCTTACTTACTTACTTGCTCTATGGCTTACGGAACTCGTAAGTTCATCGCCGCAGTAGCAAACGATCGCCATCGGGCTCTATCCTGGGAAAGATCAAATCAGTTTTCACTACAGACACTTATTTCTCCAAGACCCCTTCTAATATTGACCTCCCAACGTCGTCTCCATCTTCCCAACGGTCTCTTTCCCTCCGGCTTTCCAATCACAATGGAATATAGTCCTTGTTTTTCTATCATCCGAGCTACATGGCCTGCCCATTTTAATCGTCGCGATTTCATTATTCTTACATCAGGTGAGTCGTACACTCCGTGGAGTTCTTTATTATGCAGTCTTCTCCATTCTCCAATCATCTCATCCCGTTTTGGCCCGTATATTTTTCTCGAGACCTTAATTTCAAACACCCGTAATTTATGTTCATCTGCTAAGGTCGCACTCCAACTTTCGGAACCGTAAAGTATTATCGGCAGAATGACATTTTCAATTTCAACTTCCTTGATATTAATCTCGGAAAAAATGATAAATCGGCCAGTACAGGTTCTTCGAAGTGGTAGAGTTCGAGTCCAAGAGGGACATAAAAATTGTCAGCCTTTAAAAACTAGTGTAGGGAAAAATATGAACTTAAACAAAATAATAGTAGCAAACCAGGGTTGGCAAAACCTGCCCCCCCCAAAAAAGTTTTTTTTGTTTAAATGCTTTGCTTTATTTGTTTATATTGCATATGGATAGAAATAAGTTTGTTTATCCTTAATGTTCTTATGCAGCAGCGAGGTTATGAAGGACAGGACCTACAGCTACAGCTCAAAGTGGAATCCGAATCAGTACTCGATTTGCACCTGAGAGAGATTGTCCCCCGTCTGGACTAGAACCCGGGACCCCTTGCTTACAAGCCGAAAATTATATAAAATTATCGCAGATAGTTTAATATGTGAAATCGTCACCATGAAGTTCACACTATTTGTGGCATTTTTGCTTTTATTTATTTATTGGTTTAAACCGATTGATATTTTTTTAAAAAAAAGCTGGTTTAAACCACCTTGGTTTAAACCTGCCAACCCTGCAGCAAACCCCCTCCCCATATAAACTGTCACTCCCATCTAAATGAGAATACCTTCAGAACTTGAAAATGTCCACACTTGCAGGTACAATATTCTCACTATATGGTAGGAATATTCCAATAAAAATAATAATAATATGGATGGAATTGTCTACGAATTTTCTTGCTCGTAAATGGACTGTAAAATATGGTTTCTTAAAATAAAGCAGTTTTTATTTTTGCACTGAGAAATAATTTCCATACAAATGAAATATCAACTTTATTTCATTTTAAATAAAAACATATCAGTTTGGAAATAAGACCACTGATCTTATTTTAAAACTAGCATGTTCTCAATTTGAATAAAAAGAGAAACTTGAAATTTCATACCTAAGAACATTATTTCTGCTATTGCACAAACGTGCGCATCCATTGCGATAGTTCTTTAAACTGAGATTCTTCCTTGAACGCCGCACAGTGTTCGCAGATAAACCGCAGCATGTGTGAACTGTTTGTGTGGCTGCCGCACGGTCGCCGCGAGGCTCCCGCACCGCATGTGTGAACTGGAGCTTAGGTTTGTGCTAGGCAGAATCAGTTATTTGTCAACTGTTACTGAAGACGTTTTATGGCACCACTGTAGGTTTTGAGAACAGTGCATGCTCGAAAGTTAGAAAGTTTGCTGTCATTATGGTGTCTTTCTCAAGAAAAGTTTAGTGAAATGTCCCTGACCACACTTACGACACAGTGATAGTTTTTGGCATGTATCTTTGGTATGGCCCATTATCTGGCAGCCATAACACTGCAACACCGTTGGTGGTTTGTAAGGTTTTATGAGAAGTTGGTAACGAGAGAGATGTTGACAGCGTAAATTTCCTTAATATGTTGACTGTCTTTTCAAGGAAAACCAAACACAGTTATATTTTAGTCCTTTCACCTGCTGTTTTGTCCTTGCGACTCACTTGGTTGGCCTTGAATGCTTTACACAATTTCCATTTAAGTTCCTTCTTAAGACCACCTCTGAGTCAAATAACAATTTTTTGACAACTACCTATTATTTTCGATACTTCGATAGCATAATGGATTAGTTGATACATTACGCTTTGATTTTGTCCAAATCGGCTCCACTCATTGTCAGTGTTTGAAATTTCATCCTTTTCTTGTTCTGCTGGGCTGTTTGCGGTTAGTATTTAGAGTCTTGGTTAAGTGGTACGTGTTACTGGTACCATAAGTAAAGATCAGAGGTGGTTTGGTTGTAGTTTTCTATGCTCCTTGCCTTGTGGAGAAGCGCTCGTATAAGTTTTCACGTTCACAGCGTCAGATTTCTGTAAGATGGACGCTAATTTTTTTAAATATTGGGAGAAGATGTTTTATTGTTTACTTTTATCATTCGAGTTGTTATTCATATTTTCTAGTGAGAAGTTATATCAGTTCATGGCGCTAATGAGAGCTGTTTTTCAGGTTTGCTTAAGTCAGAAGTGCGAATGGTACTGTTTATCAGAAAATATGACAAATTAAATATTTAGTGAAGACAATAAAGACTCAAATCTTTTACCGTAGACATAGTCAACGTCTTGTTTATGTACAATGATGATAAGAGATATATAATCGTGAATACTAGCAGAAAGGTCCGTATATTTTCCTTGCCCGGGTAGCAAGTCTCTTTTATAGTCAGCTTGAGCCTGTTGATGACCTCATCTGATCCTGACACACTACATTTTAAGCTGGTAAGGTAAGCAACACAATTTACATTTGACGATAGATACGCATTCTACAACAACAATAAAATACATAATTAGGAACATAACTTCAGTTAGAATTTAATTTAATTTTGAAGGTCTTTAACTTTGGCTCAGATATGATACATCTTTATTATTCTATATTATAACTAGTGTTTCATAGTATTCCTTTTCTTAAAATAATTCAATGTACGGCTCAACGGCGTAAGAGTGTTGTCATTACATATGAACACAACGTTCCAATACAATACATAGATAAACTATATCCAGCAACATTGGATGTTTGTCGTTGCTTGTATGGATATAACGTGTGTGTATCAGGATGTATGTAGTGTGAACGTACGGCAGGATACGGCGTAGCTATTACCATGTTACACCATAGGTATGAAATATGGATGCTACGCTATTGTATTGTAATGTATAGTCGCTCTTCTCCCGATGCTGCATCCTTACATGTTGCAAGGTTAGAACTTATATATAATATTTCAGCAATATATTACAGCTTCTGTCTCCTTGTATTTCATATTTACAACACATGTTTCATACATTTTGGAGTGGTACGTCTCAAAAGTACATTGTCCGGTATGTTCATCCATCTATTTTTCTTGGTAGTCACAGTCATATAAAGTACGGCGAAGGCAGAACGTCTAAAATTTGGTAGACAAGGCAGATCCGACCGTACTGCAAGTACAAGAAAAATTTTGCTCTCTTGCTTTTGCTGAAAATTTAACTGGAAATTTAAAGAAGGTACTAAGTGAGATCCATATTACCCAAACAAAAAAATGTCTATAAGCACAGATGCTATTATCTGAGATTAACATTAGTATATGTTACTGTTATGGTAGTGAGTGAGATAGCTTACTCTTTAATACAAGATAAATAATATACTATGCAACAAACATAACTTAATTGATCAAGCTAAATGTTACATAGCTTGATTACTTTCAAATAAAATAGAACGAATCCCTTCATAATTAATTATTTACAAACGCATTAAAAGTAGTGTAAACTGTCCTGACATCTCTGATCAGAAATGACATCCATTTTCATAATATTTTGTTAATATTTAAGTTCAATTATTAAGAATTTAACAAACAGAAAATACATTTAATAGAACTGGATCGTTAACTTGTTTCTCTTAACTGTAATGATATTTCAAGTTGATACAATATTTTGTTTTCGGCAATACTGTAATTCGTTAGGACAACATTAATATTTATGTTAATGGTCTTTCTGTTGGAAGCTTAGACAATATGAATAACAAGGTAGTACTCTAACATGTACAGTAAATTGATTGTAATCGCAGTAGGCGCTGGTTTATTTCCGTTTCTCTTATTGGTATATTTTTTCGCAGTTGTGTTCGTCGCGCGTAAGAATGTAGAGCGTCTCTAATTATACACTAATCCAAGACAAGTAACTTTTTTAATTTCTTTTCTTGTTATACTAATTATTTCTGATTTACATCTGTTTTCATCATTTCCTGACAAACCATTGTAATATGAGGTGCAAAATAGTTTTAACCAACAATCGAAGCGTACAGGGAAAGAAGGGGGAAGCTGCATGAAAGGGGACTTCTCGTAAAACGCATTTTAAAGTCCAACGCTCCCATTTACACCCATGTATTTCATATTCTTAAAACCGCTATAACTTGTTTTTTTTATGCGTTTAGACTTAAACTTTCTGAGTGGTTAGTTGTCATTGTGAAGTATGTACGTGTTACGAGTGCAAACTTATTTTTTTCAAGTGCACCTTCCCTCTTCTTTCCCTCTACTCTTCAATTCAGAATTATTTTCTTCGTGGACAAGAGATAAAGCACCTAAGCACATCACATGTCTGACAGTTTACGTCCCTCAGTGAACATTCCCCTGAGAGAGGAAACTTTAAGATAGCGACCAAGGTACTTTACCGGTAATACCTTTTGTCTGATTTCTGAGGATTAGAGTACCAGTATTGAAAAAAAAATGTGCGGTTAGTTCTTCCAGGGCGTCAATTGTCAAACATGGTGGAAACAAAATTACCCGGCTGAAAATTGGGTAACGAAATTCAGAACCTTGAAATTTTAAGACAATTATTGTGTGTGTGCCTGTAAAAATCATGGCTTGGAATCAAACTCAAACATGACAAATGCCAGATTTCGGGTATAAACATCTCGAATTAGTTCTCATGAAAGGTAAGTATTATATTTGGTGTAAGGGAAGTCGTGCACGTGCCTAACTCATAAAAAAAAAACAACAACAATTTTTAGAGTCAATTGGTTTAATCAGTACAATGTAGTTCATACGAATTAAAATTGCGTATTTTTGCAAATAGCGCTGTAATTGGAGCTACATATGCACCTATAAATCCTGCTTCAACCATATGATGAAAAAGAAGACTGGTGAGATTTCATTGCAGAGTGTTTTACTGATTTTGTAGTCAGCTCCAAGTAATACTGTTAATACCCTCAAAACGTTACTCAGTTGAATTCAAGTTGCTACAGTGGATGTCTGAAATGAAGTCCACAGGGCAGGAATTTTAAAAAAATGCGCGTTGATATCACTGCGTTCTTTGTACATATCCCTCACTTCTCCAAGCTACTATTCTGGATCGTATATTCAAACTACATAGTCTCCGTTGTGAAAATTACTAGTTTTAATAGATTACAAAGCTTTACATGATGTAACAAATAAAGTGCTTGAGATAGAAGGATTTGGTTTGAGTAGGTGCGCTGAAGGCTTATTCTGGTTGTCTCTCACTCCCTTTGTAGTACCACCGATGCAATTCCATGTATTTTCCCCATATCCAAAAGCAAAAATGTTTCACTCTGTATCAGTACCGAAGTCCATTTGGTTATGACACTAACTAACTCTATGGCTTATGGAAATCGCAAGTTCATCGCCGCAGTAACAAACGTTCGCCATTGGATTCTATAATGGGCAATATCAAACCAGTTTTCATCACGAATATCTACTTCTCGAAGATCTCTTCTAATATTGTCCTCCCAACGACGTCTCGGTCGTCCCAATGGCCTCCTTTCATCCGGCCTTCCAACCAGGATAGAATATAATCTTCGTTTTCCCCCCATCCGAGCTATATGGCCTGCCCACCTTAGTCGTCGCGATTTCATTATTTTTACAATATCTGGTAAATTGTACAGTCCGTGGAGTTCTTCATTATCCAGTCATCTCGTCGCGTTTCGCCCCGTATATCTTTCTTAAAACCTTATTTTCAAATACACGTAATTTATGTTCATCTGCTAGGGTCGTACTCCAACATTCGCAACAGTAAAGTATTACCGGCATAATAACCGTTCTGTATATTTTTAATTTCAATTTCCTTGATATTAATCGCAATATTAGAATTTTTTGGACTGAATAGAAACATGCGTTGCCTGATACTAAGCGACTTTTTATTTCTTCAGTGACCTCATTTTTGCTTGTTACGTATACTCCCAAGTATTTAAATTTATTTACTTTCTGTATGACCTCATCCCTAATTCTTATGTTTTTATGCAGCGTCTGCTCCGGCTTTAACACCTAGCAGACAAAGGAGGCCTTACACGGATTAATTACTGTGCAGGCATTATCAACATCGGATTACGAATGCATATACGAAATCTTGTCAACAGAAATATGTTCTTATAAAAAAAACTTAAATGCTTCCCTTGTTAGTAACACTACAGCTTTCAAATGAAGGAAGACAATACATTGAAGGACTTTGCTTTTCATTTCAATTGAGTAAACAGTAGTTAGTACCTCTCCTACGAGAACTTCAGATAGTATAAGTAACAGAACAGTACTGCTCTGTTAAAAGGGGCTTAATACTAGCTAAGAATTTACTTTATATGGTATGAAGTCTATAGAACGACAGGGCAAGACTCCTACGTTAACCCTGAGAAATGATAGGGTGTTCAGAAATAAATCGACATTAATCAGTGTTGCCTGGTACAAGTAGTATACCTTATACAAAGCTTGCCTCACTTTTCAAGTTGATACCCGTTCAACTTAGGGCTTGGCCGACACCTTCCTGCATCTTTTCTCCTATGGTATTCACGCCGGAGTCATAGACGACTACAGGAAATAATACATAAATTCAATTTCAGCAACTTTTAAATCGATAAGAACTTAATACTCCTGAGTAGGGTATAATGTGATCAACCTGAACCAATTGTTAGCTATTTATTCCATCACAAATTTTTAGAAATCACATTGCAATTAATAAGAAACGAACAGTGACGTTTCAATTCTAAAAACACTCATATGTGATTCACATATCACGAAAATGAAAGTTAGCTAGGTGATGAATCCTCATACGATAACGTAATTAAAAACACTTGTTCAACGTTGATCAATAGGTCATATTCCATGTAGCAACAGGTCTTGGAAATGACGCTGTCCTTGTGTTCGCTTGAGAACAGATTTTAATCGGGAATGTTCATCAAAATGAAGGAAATTTTAAAAGGGAAAGACAATGGTTTCTCTGTTTCTATTATCGCTGCTCACTTTCGAACTAGCGTTCAATCAGCATCAATTGCCTCAAGGATTGATATTACCGAGGTTCGTGAGAGAAAGATATTCTCTTAAGACTTCTTGAAGAACATTGTAAGTTTAAACACTAAGGGTCAGTTCTACAAACGACCGCTAAACTTCTAGTCAGCGCTACGTTGAGACTAACTCTGATTTTGCGTACTTTTCATTGGTCCAAATCATACTTGGCCTCAACTTAGCGCTGACTAGAAGTTTAGCGGTCAATTGTAGAACTGACCCTAAATCTGACTTTGTGAAAATGTAAGATAGCGTCTATTCTACGGCCTACCACAACAAATATGTATTTGATTTCATGACCTACTGAGTAACTTTGAGCAAGATGTGTAAATTTTTTAAATGCTAACTCTGATTTGTGTGCAACACAAGATTCTTGGTTGTCAAAGAAGGCATCATTTAACATGAATGACGAAATGAATTTCATTTGTTTTCAATTCTAAATCCTTAATCATATAGTAATCTTTGAAGGCCAGTGTCTCAGGTTTCAAGTTACAGAAGCTTGAGAGACGAGTTAACAAAGCGATAGGGCAGTTAGGTAAAAAGAGAATTAAAAATTGAGGCAACGTAGTTCTTTGTTACAATAATGTCAATCTCTAGAAAACTTTTAATACGTCATATTACCAAAGTTAATTTGAACTGTTGTAATAAACCAAGTTTTCGAGTTGAAACAAAGGCTAAATTTTACCACTTTCTTGCTGCGAAAGATGCGCATCCTTCCTTCCTTTACAGAAAACTTTTGTATGAAACTAAAATCATATTATGGGAGTTTAATGAAGCTGCAGGCGAGAAGAACATTTTCTTTCAAGATTAGCCATTTTCTTGCAATCTTTGTCTAAGTTAATAAACATCGTAATTACTGACAGTGAGTGGGTGACTTTGTGACGCTATGACAGCGGGAAAACGCCAGAAAAACAAATAGGGGAAGGGTGGCTATTAGCTAGCTTATCAGAAAGTTTCTCGCCGCTTGAATCACTTTATGTAATATTAGATCACCAGTAGGGGGGGAAAAAAGTTAAAATAAGCAGGATCATGAAGAGTTGAAGTTCAGTGGCGTGTTTATACACCATTTCTCTTGTACAACTTAGCTTTCAAGGTAGAGAATATGTTCCATAGCTTAAAATATACAGGGTGTTTAAAAATGAAACAAAAAATCCCTAACTAGTTTGTTTTCATGTTTTCAACTACACTAGAGTAATTTCCAACTGAATGTCCTGTGACGTCATAATTTTTATTTCTCTTGTACTCAGCAGGAAAGAATGGAAACATCACGGAGTATACAAAAGAAAATCTTTTTAAAATACTGGCAACCTTGTTTTACGCCAGTAGCTCTACCTCGTGGTAAAATTGAATTTGTTCTAAAAGTGGAATAGTTCCAAAGGTACAAGTAGTCGAACATATTCAATTCAATTCAATTCAATTTATTATTTCCAATATTCTTATTACATTATATTTACAGATTTTAGTCAGATTTAAGAAGAATCCTAGCTTCAGCCGTTTTGGATTCTCCTTTTGCTTATGTCACATACAGGTGGCACAATGTATTTTCTTGCTAGATATAAAGTTTAACAAGCACAATACAAAAACACTAAAATTACATAAATACTTTTATAAAGTTAAAAAAAAAAGAAAAAGAACAATCTAAAATATTACCAATTGACGTACAAACATAAATCACATAAAACACTCATATTACGTAAATACATACATATTAACAACAATATTAACTGCATTGATGACATATTATTACAGTTAAAAGGAGAAACAATTCTAAAAATAATAATCAAAATAATCCTAAAAATAATTCTAAAAATAATCAATCGCAATGCAAAACATGATAACATATGAAACTTGTGGACATCTTAATAATAATAGTACCATTGATGGTTAATTACAAAAAAAAAACACAAAAAACAAAGGACCAAATAAAAAAAGAGTAACTATACAAAGAGCTAAGACAAAGATAAGAGCAAGCGAAGCAACAAGAGAAGACGGAAATGTAATAATTGTGGATAAGATGTTATGTACAGATTGGTTATTATCATTTTTTTTCTCAGAGCCTATTTTACTTTTTGCAGTAGAATGTGCTTTAAAGCATGCTGAAATTGCGTATAAGTTTTTATTCTAATTTCTTTAGGGAGAGTGTTCCAAATTAATGTAGCTCTGTAGCTGACACTGCGAAGACCATAGTTAAGGCGAGGGCGAGGAAGTGCAATTTTTTTATCTGTTTTTGCCCTTGTCGATATCTCATGTGAGGTGGGTGAAACGTCCACCGATAGTATATATGTATTTCCAGATACTAACTTATGCATTAGACAGGCTATTTTATATTTATACAGATCTTGAACCGTTAACAGCTTTAGTTCCTTAAATAACGGTGTTGTGTGTGCTAGGTAGTCTGCATTCTTTATTAATCTAACGGCTTTCTTTTGTAAGATGTTAAGACGTTTCTTATTATACTCACTGAGATTCGCATACCAAGATTCGACACAGTACGACAAGTATGGGTGTATGAATGCATAGTAATATATTCTTCTTATATTTTCTGGAAACATCTTGGAAAGTTTGCGAAGTATTCCAACGTGACATGATATCTTTTTGCATATATCTGAACAGTGTTTGTCCCATGAAAAGAATTCGTCAAACCACACACCGAGATATTTTATGTTGTTCACAACACTTATCTTATCGTTACCGATTTTAATGGGATATTTCACTATAATTTCCTTTTTCTGCCTATTTCTGAAAAAGATGCACTTTGTTTTGTCGGTGTTTAATGTCAGTTTATTATATTGAAACCAGCTGGAGAGATTTTCTAAATCCTTGTTAGTGTCATTTTGTACGTTTTTTAATGTTGAGCCCTTATTAAAAATTACTGTGTCATCTGCAAATAGTAATGACTTACTCTGTTTTAGGCATGATGGTAGGTCGTTTATATATAGAAGAAACAATAATGGCCCTAAAATAGAACCTTGTGGAATTCCGCAATTCACTGATAATAAGCAAGACTCTACATTATTTACATACGTATATTGGTTTCGGTCTTGAAGATAACTTGTTAGTAGTTTATGAGTTACGCCTCGTAAACCATAACCGTGTAGCTTTTGCAGGAGTATGCTATGGTTTACTGTATCAAATGCCTTCCTCAAGTCAATGAAGACCCCAATCATATAATTACTTTCGTCAAGCGTTCCGGATATAAAATTTGTCAAACTATTTACAGCCAGCTGTGTAGATTTATTTTTCTGGAACCCATATTGTTCTTGGGTAATTATATTATGTTTTTCAAGAAAAGACATTAGTCTAGTTAGGAGTACTTTTTCAAAAATTTTACTCAGCACAGGAAGGATTGATATTGGTCGGTAATTTGCTTTGTCGATTCTGTTTCCACTTTTATATATGGGAATTATTTTAGCAATTTTTAGAGTATCTGGGAAGATGCCTGTGCAGAATGACAGATTAATTATATGTTTTAAAACTGGTGCTAAGACTACAGCACCACTTTTTATAATTTTTGTGTTTATACCGTCATGTCCCATACTTGATTTATTTTTCAGGCGATTAATAGTGTTTATTATTTCAGTTTCGGAGACAGGAGTAAGAAATATTGTTGATTGTGTTGGTTTTATACCTTTAGTTTGAGTATCGTCCGTGCGACTTTTAATATCGGCAGAAAGTTTCGTACCAATGTCCGTAAAATATGTATTAAATTCATTAGCTATTAACTTTTTATCTTGGATAATTTCTTTAGATTTGTCAGTAATGTTTATTTCGGTATATTCATTGTTATTGTTTTTATTTAAGGCAGAATTTATTATTTTCCATTTCAGGTTTGTATCCGACCCTGCCCGAAGCATATTTTCCATATAATAGTTGTTTTTTGCATTTTCGATAACTTTTTTAAGAATATTGCGATACAGTTTGTATTTTTGTTGAAGATTTAAATTAAAACGATTTTTACAACTTTTTTTCCAGAGTGTATCTTTTTTCTTAATTGATTTTAAAATAGAGGCGGTAATCCATGGCTGTTTCTTTATTTCGTATTTACAGTGCAATCTCTTTATCGTTGTAGCTTCCTGAACGTACTTTCTAATGGTAGTCTGGAGAATTTTGATTGCCTGTGTAGGACATAAAATGTGCAAGTCATAATCCAGATATTTTTCTCCACATTCTGAAAAAAAAAATCCATATACGGAGTTGATAGAGGACAGATATATTTTTATCCACGTTGAGAAGTCATATTTTTTACACTTTAAGAAACAGATTTTAGGTAAAAGATGTTCTTAGAAGCTAGATACTTTGTCCCTTTCTGAAGAATAATTCAAGTTCTAGGTATACGATGTTGTTAAAAACCCGACACGTTTCCCACTTTGTAAGAAATCAGGTTTTTTTTGTATAAGAAGTTGTTAGAAGATAGACAGTATTTCCACTTTCTGAAAAAAAAAGATGATAATAAGTTCTTACAAAACATACATTTTTGCACTTTGTGAAAGAAAAAAAAGCAGATTTTTGGTCTAAGAAATTGCTATAAACCAGACACTTTTATTTTCACTTTTTGATAAAAACAAGTTTCTGGACATGTTCGGTTTTTACTATTAATCTTTCTCAACTCATCTCCCATTGGTTCAAAGAAAACAAGAAAATAGTTTCTTTCATAAACAACCCACATATTTGGTAGTTCGTTTGATACACATCATCAGATCCGTTTTCCAAAAATTTGATTGTTTCTTGTGATTTGCCCAGTAATTTTTAAAAGTATCAAAATCACAAGAATATTAAGATTGAGGCATATTAAGAAATTAATTTTAAAAAACCCTTCCTAATTACATAAAATATAAATTAAATTTACATGAAACAACGGACATTATAGATCAAAATTTGAACATTATGTAAACCTAATTCAGAATGTTGAACTCATTACGCTTGAGAAAAGGAGAATCATTATTGACTCACTCTTTTGTTTTAAATTAATTCATAACTGCGTAGATAGTATAGACTTACTCTCTGAAATCAAATTTCGAATACCGGATACTAGAACTCGAATGGATAACAAAGGCCTTTTCCACTGCATGAAAGCCCGAAATGAAATTCTAAAAGAAAAGTCACCCATTTGGAGAATGTGTTTTTCGTACAATAGGTTATGTGGAATGAAAAATGAGGTAGACATATTTTATCCAAGCCAAAGAAGTTTCCAGAATAATGAAATAAAATAATTCTAAAGAAAGCAAAATTGCTATAGCTAGTTCTAGTTTAAAAACATAAGATGACAAAAAATATCTTGCGATGAGCACATAAAAACCTAAAAGGGAATTATAAATCTTTTAATTATATTTGTATTATCAGTCTTATATTATTATTCTTTATTTGTATATTTACTTTGTTTTTATATTACCAGGTGCGTAAATATGAAACCGGAATTTATGTACAGAAAAGACACAGTGATTGGATAACAATGCTAAGAACTATTTTATTCGAAATATTGACCATCGCTAGCGATATATTTCTGCCATCGTTCCGGCAATGTGTGGATGTCAGACAAAAAAACTGTGCCTCTTGTGCTGCAAACCAGTCATCAAGCCATTTTCGTAAGATGTGAAGCGCTGGTCAGCAAGTGCGAGTCCCATGGATGCAAATAAGTGAAAATCAGAAGGCGCCAAGTCTGGTGAGTAAGCCGCATGCGGAAGGATTTCTCAGCCAAACGTCGCAATCGTTTCCTTGACCGGTTTTGCTGTGTGGGAGGGTGAATTATCGTGAAGCATAATCACTTTATGTTGTATTTGTTCATATTCTGGTCGTTTTTCACGCAAAGCTTGATGCAAATCGATCATTTGTTGTCGGTAACGTTGGGTATTAACGGTTTGGCCAGGTTTCAGCAGTTCATAATAGATCACTCCCTTCTGATCCCACCAAACACAAAGCATTGTCTTCTGTCCATAGCGATTTGGTCTTGCAGTCGATGTCGCCGGTTCTCCTGGAGTTACCCATGATCTTTTACGCTTAGGATTCTCGAAATAGATCCACTTTTCGTCACCAGTCACAATTCGATGGAGAAATAATTTCCTTTTGTACCTGGCGAGCAGAATTTCGCAAGTGGTTTTTCGGTTATCCTGCTGTCGTTCAGTCAATGCATGTGGAATCCATTTTCCCACCTTTTGAATCTTGCCCATGGCTTTTAAACGTATGGATACCAAGGGCGCCGATTTCTCTGTAACTTTGGGGGGGCCCATTCAGATAATTTTTGTTGCCAGTTAAGGGTCTAAGAAGGCATATATGATACTAATCCAATTCAGATTTTGCCAAATATTGTATATTCATAAAAAACATCATATCATAGTATACATATAGTCATTATGAAGGCTTTCTCAGGCCCAATTATTACAGAATTTAACAATGTTTGTATAGCGTTAAAAATTTACTAAAGCATATTATGTCCTAACTAATAAGAACAAAGTTTCTGCTGTTACTAGAAAATAAACTTAGGAAATAACAGAAACTGATGTTAGTCCATGCAGTGGAGTTATTCAGCTTTTCGAAATGCGGTTTTCTTTCTGTCCGGCTCACCCTTCCGCCGCGCTACTGCTTTATTGGACAAATATTGTTTTTCTTCTTTTATTTCTCGGTTCTCGATCTTGGCAGGCATGGTTCAAGAAGCTTATGTCTCACCTACAGTGAGAAAAAAATTGGACAAGTTCAACAAAGAGGGAAAACAGACTTACCACACGCAAAACGTGGCCTATTTTGAAATCTCTTGACCCTTTATGATAATTTGGATACCTTAGATAGAATGCTATATAAATAACTAGTACTCGATACACCTGTAAGGTAACAGGAACGAAAGAATGACAACTACGTAAATTGATCGCAAAAATGTATTTGTACAATTCCATACTACTCTCGAAAGTAATGTTTTGGGTAGCCATATTGTGTACAAAAGCACTCTGCGTGGTGTATCCACACCATGTCAGGAATAAAGAAGCAGCATGGGGAACAAAGTGAGTTGAACAACATTGGAACTGCTCACTTTAATTTCAGATTACGTGCGAAAGGTAAAAGCTATTAAGACATAGCCAAGCTTGTTGGAAAGCCATGATCTACTATTGGATACAGCATGAACAAACATAACACAGAACAATTATTGGGGATTCGTTCTGGTCAACTACGGAAACTAACTGCCCGGAATGAAACCTACATTCTTCATTCTCTGAACAAAACTAAAAAAATTAGTGATAAAGATTTGGTTACTTCACTTGCTTAGGATATGCAAGTTAATGTTACAGATGTGTAGATGTGAAAAAAAAAAATTGGGATTCAGAAGCTGTGTAGCCAGAAACAAAACACACATATCAGAAGAAAGCAGAAGGAAGAAGTTCTAACTTTCCAAAAAATATCGATATGAGTGCCTGGAATTTCGGAAAAAGTATTTTTTTTTTCTAGGAAGAGACGAAGATAAACTTATATTGTAGTGATAGATATTAGAACGTGTGTCGAAAGAAGAATGACGCTTTCAAAAAGCAGAACATTGCTTCAACAAGTAAAAATGTTGGAGGGTCTGCTATGATTTGGGGTTGTGTAATTACTAATGGAGTGACCAGTATTTATACCCTGGATACACATCTTCTAAATCCCACTTTTTTTTTCAATGAGTTTTGGATTGTTTGCGGTGTAACCTTTACTTACATATCCTAGGCAAGTGAAGTAGCCAAATCTTTAGCACTAATTCTTTGAGTTCTAATTACAGAATGAAGAACGTTGGTTTCATTCCGGACAGTTAGTTGTCTTGGTTAGTCAGAACGGATTCTATTCCGCAATAATTGCTCTGTTTTATGTTTCCTTATGATGTATCCAACGGTAAAGCATGACTTTCCAACAAGCTTGGCTTGCCTGACACCGTGTGGATTGCATCAATACACTACGTAGACTGCTCTTGTACACCAAAGGATACCTAGAACATTTATTTAGAGAGTAGTATTGGGTTGTCCAAATACTGTTTTTTTGCGATGAATTTACTTAGTCCTCATTCTTCCGTTGCCTGTTACATTCGAGTGGTAGTTAGGTCTATAGTATTCTATCTAAGGCATCCAAATTATCATAAAAAGGCAAGAGATTTCGAAATGGGCCATGTTTTACGTGTGATACAATCTGTTCTTCCTCTTTGTTGAACTTGTCCAAATTCTTTTTTTTAACCGGCTGGAGCCGCTCTGTATAGTTTCTTTATCTAGATGTTGTATTAGACACTCAAAATTATGGCATTAACAGTAAACAATAATTGCATTAAAACAGCAGTTTGAAGGGTATATTTCCAAGTGCAAGTCTACTCCTACTTTTGTGTGAGTTCTTCTTGTCGCTTATTTTTCTTGAATACATTTGTTTTCCTTAATTTATGTTTGTATATGACAAAATCACGACGAATTCTTCTTAACCCTCGGAACACCAAGATAATTTCATCTCACGGAACTCCAAGATGAGATATTTTAGAGTATGGTTGTATTCATTGCATTGTATTGTATTTATTTATTGTATTTTATTTTTTCAAGTAGATACTACCACAAAATAATGAAAAATACAGAAAAATTAATACATCATATTAACCTTGTAACCATTTCCATGTCTGCGCAAAAATGAAGGTACCATGAGTCTCTTACTTATTTACACATATAAAGTACTACATGTAAAATTACTAGAATGAAACTACCTTATGCTCTCACTCTCACATGTAAAGCACACAAAATATGTTTTATTCTGATTCTTGCAAATGAAGCGATTACATTGCTGACAGTATGCGGAGTACTTGTCTTTACCACTGCACAAGCAGCATCGTCCACGGTTATTCGCTCCTTGATTGAGAAATTATAAAGTGTAGGTCGTTTGGAAACAGACATGTGATCATTAGAACCGACAACAACTTATTTTAATATAAAATGACATTTAAGCATAGTTACACAAAACGCCAAGATTGGGTCAAATTGACTCATGCTTGATTTTCTTAAATTACTACACAATAAATACATGGGTTTAACGTCATTTTCTCCCAAAAGATTTTTGGGCACGTACGTGAAGAATACACAGAATTTCACTCTTCCATTTAATGACTAATGGACAAACAATAATAATTTGACTGTATGGGTCATTTATGACCCGATCTTGGCGTTCCGAGGGATAAACGACAGAAAATACGTTTTTATTTTTTATTTCTTTCATTCTTTCTTTTCTTCTTTTTCTTCTTCTTCTTTTTACTAAATGGTCTTTATCGATGCTATGAATTAAACTCCAGAAACAACACAAGCAATGTACGAATTAACTCCTTCAGCCAGGAGAGGGTATTATACGTGATGTGATTTATATAAGTACTGTAGCACACAAATTTCAGGGAGGAATTTATCAATGAAACAGATTTTCCAAAGGGAGATACGAATGACCATGTACTGTAGAAATAGGAGAACCAACTTCAACTTATCGTTTGCCCCCCCCCCCCCATTAGGGGGCCGTACTTCAACTTTGGGGGGGCAGGGCCCTCCCGGGATCGGCGCCCTTGATGGAAACTGCTTCTCGTGTCACATTTAATTGATCCGCGAGTTGTGTTTGAGTGTCACCCTCATCCAACAGAGCTTGCAATTCGCTGTCTGCAAATTTTTCGGTGGTCTTCCACGTTCTTAGTTTCTCACGTCAAAATCACCACTTTTAGATTTTGTAAACCACACTGTGACTTACCAAGAGCATGATCACCGTAAGCTTCGACAAGCATGCGATGAGATTCTGCAGCAGTTTTCTTCATATGGTAACAAAAAATCAATGCTGTCCGCACATCGTAGTTTGTAGGTACAAATTGCGCCATGTTCAACGCTATTAAACACTACATTCACTATGACATGAGACTTATCTGGTTGTGAGTTGCCAATCGTTATCAGCAGTCAAAACAAGGAAGTGGCGCCAAGGACGCAGTTTTACGGTAACCACAGTGACAGCTAACGCCGTCTATGCACAAATTCCGGTTTCATATTTACACACCTGATATCTTACCTTATATATATATATATATATATATATATATATATATATGTATGTGTGTGTGTATATATATATATTACGTATGTATTGTTATACCACTTCGATAAGCTATGTTAATTTTAAACTTGTCTTTATTTTGATGTATTTCTCTTGTGTTTAGCACATATTATGCATTTATTTTGTTCATACCATTGATAGTATGGAATGATTACATTTTACTAAACATTCCTGGTAAGAAAAAAAAAGTTGTAATTTACTTTTTACAGAATACTGTAACTTGGTATACGTCTGGTGTATTCTTCCTAATAAATAAATAAAACTGATATTCTTGAAATTAGCAGCAAAAGATCATTCTAAAAAAAAGTTGTTGTTTTTTTTTTTAAAAAAACGTAACCATCAATATAATTAGAAGTTTAATGTTTAAATACCAGAATGTAGAATGAAAAAGGTATAAACCATTTAAGATACAACCATACCATCTGAAGTAATCATAGGTTACAGAAAAGTAAGGAATTAAAATAAACAAAACGATACTGGAGAAAGTGGAAGAAAGTTAATAGTCGTTAAAAAAATACCACTAAAAATTCATTTATGAAAGTATGAAGAGTTTAATTAGCACATTACTTCCTTCCACCCTTATTATCCCCCCCCTCTTCCGGTGATAGTGTTGAAACATGTTTGCACGACCAAGAGTAAAATTGCCAGCGACGCAGACCTCGTTGTCTAATATATCCGCCCTTGTATTACCACATAAGATACGCACGCGCTCACATAGTTCTTTAGTTTTGATCTGTAGAATACACCATCATAGTTTCCATATGCGTTATAAAAGCCTCAACATTACATGCCGAATAGTATGTAATATGTGTTTGCAGGTGACGTGACAATATGCAACAAGCAAGCTATTAAACATGACTGCATATTTAATGGACATTTAATAGCTTGTTCAGCATGTCGCACTTATTGAGCTTTTGAAGTGCATCCTAAACAGTAAACAAAAAAAAAAAAAAAAAAAAAAATGGTTAGAACAATACCTGTGTCCGTGAAAAACAAAACTTGTTTGTAGTTTCACTAGCTTGCTATTTTTATATTCAACATAAGAACTATTCTTCTATAGCAGACTATAGAAATTTACTACTACCAATAGTGACCGTTAGGTGAGTAGAGCCGAACATCCATATGTCTGGCACGTATCTAGAAGCTGCTTTTCTGGGGAAATCCACGGGCTTCCGGGAGCTCCAAGGTGTGTTTGGGTGTGTAATGTATTGGTAAAGATATATAATTACGCCTAAAATTGTACTATTTCTGCATAACACTCTAAATGTTTGGGGTGCGGATCACCCTGGATCCTTCCCCTAAATACTTCCCCTGGTAGTTCTTATGATTTAAATAGAAGAAAAGAGCAGTAAGAAAATATACGAGGACTACACGAAAAGTAATACGAACAAGCTAAGTAATGGTTTTATAGAAAAACCAAAGCTCTCCCGGGTAATATCAAGTGTTCGTTTAAGAACTAACCTAAACAATAGCGTCAATGGGCGCATTCAACGGACTAAGGTAGCAATAAGTGCCGAGAGAGCATTTTAATCGCATTCGTTGCTACCTATAGGCAAACCAATAAGATTCAAGTGCTCTCTCAGCGCTTAGTGCTATCTTAGTCCGTTGAATGTGCCCTTGTCATAGTTTTCCCAGTCCTTTCAGACCACGACAAAACCAACAATGTATCGCTCTTTTCTGTCTGACTTGTAGTTCCTAGTTCCTGAGAGCTAAGGGGGGGGGGGGTGCGCTAAAAACATTAACTCAAATTTACTCTTTTATTTGCTACAAGATGTAGACCGCGTGCCTTTCAAGTCACGTGACACTTAAACTATTGTCAATTCCTAATTTAACATGGAGTTATTTATCGCATACAATAAACCGATCTTTTTTGGGGGGGTGTCTTTTTTTTTTAAATCTCCCTTTGCTTTGGCTGTCTTGATAAAAAAAATACAACTAATAAATTTTAAAGTCATTTATTGCATATGCCTAACCAAACTTACGATATGTTATCTTTATTTCTGTACGTGACGGCTTCTTGATCCATGATGATGGCTCATTCCATCAATGGATCTTAATAGGTTCTCTAAATCCTGCACTACTGATGTAAATGAATCATTTCAATACTAGTCTTAGATGAATCAATCATAAGAATCGGAACAGCATGTATTAACAGTTTCTCCTTATAATAACATTGAAGGAATTGATCATATGATTCGGAACTGTCACTGGAACTGTAACTGGACTATGATCAGGAACTGTCACCGGGAACGAACAGTTGTCTGTCACTAGAGCAGTCACCGGAACTGTTCCCCGTGTCGAACCCATCTCATTAGCCTCAACGACGTAGAAAATTTTTATTTTTAGTTTTCGAACATGCACAGAGTCCATGAACACATCATTTACATAATGGGATTTTATAAGTTAGTTAGCATGGAAACCAGAAGAGACCTTGGTGTTGTTGTATTTACTTTTCTACATACTCTTTTTTATTTCATTTGCCCTACAGTTTCTCAACGACTGACAAGTTTCTGATCCGTCACTGAAGGAAAGACCAATATTATCCACTTCCTCGCAGTCCTTTCCAAGTTTCCAATGATTTCAAACTGGTGGACCCGAAGGCACATAAACAGCCTCCGTACATCACGGAATTTCTATTCGAGCAATTAACTAACTAACTAACTAACTCTATGGCTTATGGAACTCGCAAGTTCATCGCCGCAGTAACAAACGTTCGCCACTGGATTCTATCCTGGGCAGTATCAAGCCAGTTTTCATCACGAACACCTACTTCTCGAAGATCTCTTCTAATATTGTCCTCCCAACGACGTCTCGGTCTTCCCAATGGCCT
>JAGDQP010021818.1:9640-25922 GCA_022664845.1 Lepisma saccharinum | reverse complement strand
TGTGTGTGTGTGTGTGTGTGTGTGTGTGTGTGTGTAAGACTCCATCGTAAGTGTGACATCAATACAAAATTACACGATATACTCTTGAATTTTTCTTTTTAATGGACTGTTGAGGTCTGACGTCACATCGCATCCCTTGTTGTGGTACGCACCATGTTCCTTGTCCAGAGCTCCGGACACCCTGACTGAGGTCTTCCAGATTTTCCCATCAGTTTCAAGTGAATGCTTAAAATTGAATTGCCTTTTTGCCATCTTTGGCTCAGGCTGGGATGGTGTAAGCAAAAGGAAGTGGAAGGTATCGGCCACCAGAGCCTTTCTTAAGTTACCATCCTGGCATTCACCTAGTGAAACTGAGGAAACCCCTGAAAAACTTCAGTCAGGATGGTCGGCCGTGGGGTTCGAATCCAAAGTCCGCAACATTACCGCCTGGAGTACGTAGGCTGAGTGTGAATGCTGAGATTGTACCTGAAGTAACATATCTACCTTTCTTAACCTTATTTACAGAAGTGTGACCACAAAAGTTGCCTGTACAGCTATAAAAGATTTCATGCTTGAAAAAGGGTATAGATATGCGTTTATAGAGCATTGCATGGATTAATAAGAAACTCCATCTAATAAAAAACAATTTACAGACTTAAATCGGTCACTCTTGTAAAATAAAATCATGATATTGGGTTTTTGTGGACTTCACATGTTTGTTTTGCTTCTATGAAAGACATAATCTTCGCGCTTTCCTATTTTCTTTTTTTCAACTTCCCTCGATTTCTTTTATCTAGTGGGAAATGTGCAGATAGAGACCACCTATACAATTCCTACCCAGCAAGCCAGAAGAAGTCGGCCTGACGTCGGCATTTGGTAGGCGAAGGTGGGCCGACGTCGGGTTTTAAAAAATCCCGACGAGAATCCGACGTCGGCGGGCGGGGTTACGTCTCTATGTCGACCCCACGGCGGCTCGGAAGATGGTCCGACAACACCGACTTCGGGCCGGAAAACGGTCCGACGACCAATTGCCACTTATGGATCGCGCCAACCATTCCCCGACTATTAGGTGGTCGAGCCTCCTTCGCGATCGGCATTTGGCTTGCTGGTTATGCTTTACTGCAGTTCTTTACTTAATAGCAGGCTGGAAAATCACAGTAAGATGGTTGGTGAATCTCTCACCTGGACGTTTCTTAGAGGGACCCTACTAGCTTCGTTTTTCTGTTTCTGTTGATCAGCCAGTAAGAGCCGCTGATTGTTTCCTCTAGGTGATGCACTTTGGTTTATTCCCAGTGGGAGCAGTACTGCTACTTTTAGCAGGTGTAAAGACAAATCAATAACAGCGACTAGAAAAAGAGAAAAGGACGAGAATAATATCGGGACAAGTTTGGCACGTAAATCTGACGCAAGATTGTCATAGATAGATAATATATGTAACGTAAGACAAGGTGGTTCAGCAAACCATAATAAAACTTGGGGATTTCTAAGTTTATCATGAAGAACGGTAGTTCGTCGAGTGACGCTGACAAATAAGTCTGTTAGCGGCACTCTTTGTATACAACTAGTTTCGGATCTAGCGAACTAAAAATCCGATTTTGATACTTGTTTGAAAGCTCTTTGCTATACTGAGCTACAGAAAAAGAAATTGGGTCGGTAGGACTCTGGGACCCCCTAGAGCGGTTCGAAGAAAAATTCAGAATTTCACATTTCTGATGATAGCACTGATCTCAGACCATATAGGTGGCCGAAATTTCGGGATCGTAATCTACTCTTCAATACCTTTCAAACGGTGTATCGCATTTTAAAATCGGTGAAGGGGTTCAAAAGTTATTACTTTTTTTTAGCCCAATCACAGAATTTTAAAAAAATGATAGAAAATTTGTCTATCATTCTGTCTGTCTTTTTGCTTTAGCCCAAAGTGGTTGGTACCAGGGGGGGTTGGGGGTCAATTGGGGGCCTCGTAGAAGCAAATTGATGCTTATTTTTTTAATAATAGTTTTGGAGATATGGAACCTACCATGGTTCAAACTTGACCTTTTGTATGAAGACTATCCACTTTTTTTTAATAAGCAGCCTTACAAAATAAGTGATATCAGTACAAAACCCCTTCGTGGTAAAGAGAAGAGTGACGCAAAAATTCTACTCACAAAGAAAGTGATATTCATTTTGCGAGTGACTTCGTTTTTGTCACTATGGCGGAAGGGAGGATACTAAGTCTCTTAATTTTATTACAAGAGAAACACTTCTGCCATAGTGACGCAAACAAAATCACTAGCAAAATGTATTTCACTTCATTTGTGAGTAGAATTTTTGCGTCACTCTTCCCTTTACCCCGAAGAGTTTTTGTACTGATCTACTATACAACCAAATTATGGCGTGGGGAATTCCCTCTTTTGTGCACTTCCTCAGTTGTATATTTTACTTAAATAAGTTTCTTGCTGTAACTTTGATTATACAGTTACTAGCCCGACACGTATTCTTTCGTCATTAGTTGTTAAGATATTACACTATTCGTGATTATGTAATTGTAGGATTGTTAACCATAGTCAGAAGCGTTAGATTGTTGGCAAGGTCCTAGGTTTGTCCCAATAACCGGCCATTTGACCGTTTTCCCAAGGGTTTTCTCAGTTATACCCCACGTGTACACCGGGACGGTACTTTCGAAACTATTCACTGGCAAATTCCCTTCCTAGATCTTCCCCGTGCCTGAACCAAAAATGTCTAATGACCAAAAATTGTAATTCCATTGTTTCATGAGCCTTCCTCATAACGAAGGGAATAAAAAAAACTAAGTTTGCCTTAAAGATTATTTAATTGTAAAAAAAACATCCGAACAAATTGGCATGTTTTCATTCACTCCGTCTAACAACACGGTGCACCCGACCGGTGTATATTTAATGAATACAGACCTTCAGGACTATTGAAGAAGGTACAGACAGGCATCTTATTTTAACTACCAATCCAGGTAACATACCTCTTTCAAGAAGTACTGTACAGCAATGAGAGAAGGTAGTGCTACGGCGGGCGATGTGTTTTACATGACACAAGTCAAGTGAAATAAAATAACAATATATCCCGAAAGCAGACACTGCGCGGGAGATCCCCGTGCCTGCCTCAACAATCACAGAACCAACGGTCAATGCCATCCCAGACGGTGTATTTGGTACTCGCTATTGGTGGAGCGGTAGTTCATTTCTTCTGCATATACGCTCACCGAATAGAAGGTGAAGTTGAGACAAATATAAAGAATTAAATGGTAGTTGTGACTGAATTTGCATCAACGAAGCTCCTACCAGGTTAGGAACAAAGAGAGCACTAGGAAAAGGAGGAGGCAATGCTAGGCGCATAGAAAGATGAACGTCATGTTTCTCTTGCAACAACCAGATGTATCTCTCAACATGTGAAGTTTTTTTTTCTCTTGCAAAAGGAAAGATATAACTTTCTTCAACACAGAGGGGAAAACATATGTTATTTATTCCATATTTGATAGTAATTTTACAGTATTGTGAAAAAAAAAAAAGATAATGTGGTTGACATGCAACACTGCAACCTTATTTCTGGACTAACTAAATGAATGTGAATTTTAAGCCAATTGATAATAAATTGACGGACGTATTGTAGGTTAATATTTCAAACTGCCAGATGCACAAACGTCTCAGAGGAATATATTGTTCGATTTCAGGAGCTTTCGCACAGTATCCCTCGTTGCTTGGTTGATTTTACTTGAACTTTTTCTTCTTCTCTTTCGCTGTTCTACTGAGCTGCTCCCTTCCTCTTCCAGAAACCACGCTGTTTTACTGAGAAGTGCTAGGGTTATACATTACTTGTTCCATGTTTGTGGTGTAACGTTGAAAGAGGGAGAATGGAATTGGGAAAAATACGGTTAGCTATTCGGACAAGGAGTAAACGTGTTTCGAAACGTTCTTTTCTATACTTGTTTTTTTCAACCTTAGCCTCATAGTCATTCTCGTTTCCTTTATGAAAAAGGGAGCGAATTGTTGTTGGAAGGCAAAGACGCTAAAATCGCTAGGGAGTGCTGCACTACAAGGTATATGAGTGTGTGTGAAAGAGAGAGAGAGAGAGCTACCAAGGGAGAAAAGCAGAGTTGGTTGGGTGGCTGGAACGTGTAGCAACCACGGGAATGAAAAGCCACCTTCCGAAAATAGATCTTGGTTCTATTTTCTCTTCTTTTTTTAACTTTTTGACCCCGCCTGAGCCAACCATCATATCTATGCAGAACACAGAATCGTTTCCTAGCGTTATCCATTTCATTACAATACATTGCTAAAAAGATTCAAAAAAGGATTTTGTACGCTGATGGGCAAAAACTTTCCAGCAAAGCACCTTACAATTTATTTTGGGATTTCATTCAAAAATTACAATCTCATTCCTTTTTTTAAAAAAAACCGTAAAAATACAATATAGTTTTATAGTTTGCACTGAATTATTATAATCTTCTTGTCACTAGTGCTTTATTATAAACGCTTGTATTCGGATTCTTTTCTATTGGTTTCATAGAGCAGCATTATGCCTTCTATCGCTTTCTCAAAGCATTATGGGAGGAACTTGTAATTAGTCCATGTACTGTTTCGATGTACACGTTTCTCTACTCAAAAATGTGGTTTCTGCTGTCTGAAATATATGTTTCAATAATTGTATGCATTACAAGTATTTCACATAAACAAGAAATAAAAGATTCTTTAGAAAAAATATAGAAAACATGCGTACTTCCATTTCAGTGTTTCAACTTTCAAGTGTTTGAAAACTCATTTCAACTATTCTAATTAATCTACCTTGCACTAATTGTTTAAGTACCGGTATTTTGTATAACGTAACGTTTAGGCCTAGTTCATGATGTGTGTTCCATGAGTGTATTTGGTTTAACTTCGAAGAAGCACAAAGATTTAACCAAGGGATCTCTAATGCTAATCGTAATCAGACACGCAAATGTAGTGACGGGCCCTAAAAATGAGGTAATATCTCGACAATGACGTAACACGTGTCAACTTGGCAAATCACAAAGTTGTACTCAATACATTGGATTGTAGCAAGGGTTATTCCTGATGAATGCAGCTTAGAGTGGGATATCTACGCTTATATATTACGCAATGACAATTCCTTGGTAGCGGAATGCTTGCGTGGATACCAGGGATTCCGCCAGGATTTTCAGTTTGGGGTGTAAAGTCAAAATTAGGAGGGTGTAAAAGAAGTTTTGCGCGGTTTCTATTGGTTTATTTCCGTAAAAAAATTAAGTTGGGGTTACGCTCCAGAATTAGGGGGATGACACCCCCACAGGGGGATGGGAGAATCACTGGTGGGTACATCTTTGATTATAATTAGACAAGCCGACTTCCTTTCTGTCATTATTCATTGGTACCGCGCAACATTTTATGGCTGTAGTTCCGAAAATGGGCACAATTTTGACATTTCTTCAAAGGAACATTTTTTTTTTCTTGTCTCGATTTGAGGAATGTATCCGTTGATAACGACCATCACTTTTTAACACCATATATAAATGGAAACCCTAAATTTGAAGTTTAACTTCTACTTAGACAAAGTACAGTCCTGATAGACAGAAAATGACTGATGATTTTTTTTCGGGCTCAAAGTTGGCAAGGCTGAGCTAGAACGCGTGTCAACTACTCAACTATATGGATGGTTATTGTGAATCTATATCCAAAACAGATTCGGTATTGCCGTAATCATCGTAGGGTGTAACTTACCGAACTCAGAAAGTGTATCGATCGCCATTTTAATGAATCTTAGCGTACATTCAGCGCCAAAAGCTTGTACACTTTGTAAGTTTGTTTGTAAAAGTTTGTAAAATATAGATAATATTATTTTCTTTTAGTTACAGAAAGCTGTACTCAAATCGGTTTATTCATTGTAAAGTTATTTAGAGGAAATTTTACAACCTAGTAGGCTTACACACTTTTGGCGATGACTGTACCTAAAATTCATTAGAATAAACAAAAATAACATTTTACCTACAGAGTATTTCAGTGTTCGATCCAGGTGTCTATGTCAAAAAAAAACTCAAGATATAAACGAAACATGGTCATCTCAGTCACACAAAAAATCGCATAAGTGAATTCGAATAAGATACAATATATAACATGTTTTCAGGTTTATAAGTTTAAAATTCTAACAAACAAAAGACTGAAAAATTCTTCCAAGCGAAATACTTACCCTTAATTTCTGCAATTGAGATCTGACAAACTCTGTTCGACTAGCTTGATCCGAGCCCGCTACGGGAAACGAACCCATGTACTGAAAAGAACAAAACAAAAAAGTTTTTAAGCAACATCATATTGTAATTACATTTAATTTTGTCTAGATGTACCTAAGATGCAGATATAACTAGCAAGAAAACATCTCCTATTGTCATCTCTTTTAAACTCAGCGTAACCAATCCAAAATAGGGTCTGAAATGTAGTCCTTACTAAAACATATCCGAGATGTTATTTATCAACCGGGGGGGGGAGGAGAAGGATCTGCTGTTCTCGAAGAATCTGAATATAGATGAGATGCATCTTGCTTCAAGATGACTAATCTTATCGATAATATTCTTTATTAAATTGCCCAGCCTAGCTTCAGAAAGGAGATACAGTATATCTTACATACATTAGCAAATCCCGATGGGTAACTGCAGTGCTCCAAATCTGCGTAGAGTTAATACACAGTTGAGACTACATCTTATGTACAATTACAAACCATAACAATGTTTGTTATGGAATATATTGGCTATTTCTTTATTGTTGTTTACATTGATGTCATCTATTTTATTTGGGAAGGGTTGTCTGTTGTTTTGTCCTCTTCGTGATGCTACGAGTTTCCAGAATTTGAGAGTATCTTCGTGGTATGCTGTGGTTAGATCATTCGCGAATGTGTTTTTTTTCTGTTCTCTGAAATTTCTTATCTCCCTCTTGATATATCTTTGCAGTTTATTAATTTCGTTTTTGATTCGTTCCGAGTGGCCTGTTTTGTGCATTTGTCTTATATATATCCTCTTTAAGCGGATGAGGTGTATAATCTCAAATGGTAGTCTTTCTGCGTTTAGAATTAGTTTTTCCTTTGGGACAGCTTTTTGTTGTTCTTGGTTAATGATTCTGGTTTTACTAATTGGTAGGCTAAATGATAGAAGTATTTCGGCGTGATCTGACAGTAGGCTGTTCGTGACGCTTGTTTGCAAAAATTTGTTTGAAGTTGCTGGCGAAAGTAATATTCTGTAGGGAGCTGTGACAGAGTTTGCTGTAAATCTTGTAGGTACGACCGGGATGTTTTTTAGTGGTGATGTGAGGAGAAAATAAAATAATACGATTGCTGGGCTAAGAGTACTCACTCAAGACACTAGTCATTGGGCGAAAAGTATTCCCGGATTATTCAAATAGCGAGAAACGAAAGTATGTTCTAGTACTTTTCATTGTAGAAGCTTACGTTTGCTTTTTCTCTTTAGATTGTACCTTGTAAACAGACGCTTAACGACGACATGACCGGGATATTCTGAATGTTGTATATAACAATATATGTATGAAGAGGTTTCTTCTAGCAACTTAGCATCTTGGCTCAATGATCAAATATGTCTTCTAAAGATAACTAAAGTGCATTCATATCGAATGCAAGATTATACATGTCTAAGCGATGTGTACATTTTGTAGTCCATGTTAATGCAACATATTCGTTTGTTTGTTTCTTAAACCTGTTTCACTCATAACATGCTGATCTCACTTCGGCTACGATTTAGATACACTACCCCATTATAGATGGAGTATTTCCTAGTATTCTTAAACTTTCAGTAATTGGACCAATACACAAGAAAGGTACCAAAGAAAAAGTAGATAATTACATACCAATATCGCTCATGTCCACTTTTAGTTAATTAATAATAAAAAAAATATTATCCAATATTTAGTACATCTTGAGGATAACAATATTCTACGTGACTTTCAGCACGGATTTAGAGCTGGTAGGGGTACGATAACAGCAGTGACAAAATTTTACAATAAAACATTAGATAAAATGGATGAAGGATGTAAGATTGAGAGCTTGAATGTTGACATCTCTAAGGCGTTTGACAGAGTACATCATGAAATTATGTTGTCAAAATTAAATAAATATGGAGTCATGGGAAAAATATACAACATTGTAGAGTCGCATTTAGGGGATAGGGAACAATGTACTAAGATAATAGGTGAAGAAAATAATGTAATAAGAAGAACAAGATCTCATAGAAAAAATGTTGGTCTAGGTGTTCCACAAGGCTCAATCTTGGATCCATTCTTATTTATATGCTATATTAATGATGTTCCTTGTTCTGACAGATATCTTGTCACAATGTATGCAGCATACTTCTAGCCTACTGTGGTCTCATAACGTAAGAGATTTGAAAAAACAGATAGAGAATTTTACGAAGATATTTATGAATTATTTTAAGCAAAACAATCCAAAGATTAACACGGACAAAACTGAACTAGTTTATTTTGATCTAGATGGAAATAAAATCTCTGTCACAGATCATAGCACTTGTATTGACAGTAGCGATCCTTGCAATTTCTTGGGTTATATGTGGACAACAAATTTACTTGGACAAATCATGTTGAACTTGTTTGAACAAAATTAACTGCAAATATTTACTTATTAAGGAGACTTTCTGATTATCTGCCTACAGAAATACTTAAATCAATTTATTTTGGAGTGATTTATCCTTCTTTGTCAGATGATCTCTCACTCTGGGGTGGTGCCTGTGGAAGTAATGTAAAAAGAGTTTTGTCCTTCAGAAAATGGCTATCAGAACAATTGTTAAAGTGAACAGGAAACATTCTTGTAAAGATTTATTTAAACAACATAATATTTTAACATTATATGCAATGTTTGTATATCAGATAATAAATTTAGTAAAAGAGGACAATGAATTCACGGTAAGAAATGAAGAAATTCACAATTATTATACCAGAAGTAAAGAGAATATTCACAGAATAAGTAGGAGACTGGAAGCAACAAGCAGAAGTCCCTACATTCAGGGTACAATATTTTACAATAAGTTGCCTGCATGCATAAAGAAATTAGAAGGTAAACAGTTTAGTAATATCCTAAAAAGACTTCTGGTACAAAAGAGCCAATATCACCTCAATTTCGATTACATCAGTTAGAATATTGAATGTGTAGATTAATATATATATATATATATATATATATATATATACCGGTATATATATATATATATATATATATATATACCGGTATACATAATGCCTATTTAGACTATAAAATCTAGTCTAAATAGATTGACCATGTTCATGCATCTCTAATGTTACGAACAATAAAGAATTTGAATTTGAATGTGTTTGCGTATTATCTCTTTATCGTAATGAACCAGTGGTATACAGTGATTTAGATAAAACAGAGCTGAATTAGAGAACTGTTTTAATCACAGTAACTGAAAAGAACTTTGTATTATATGTGACAAGTGATTGATTTTCGATTCACTGTACCTATTTCTTAACTGGAACCGTGACAATACATCGAATTATTTTCTTGAAGGAACAGTTTGTGCAAACTTTAACGTTACGAAGAACTGATCAGATGTTTATCTCTGTATAAGCAAAAAAAAAGACATCTTTATCTTCTGAGTATTGTATTTGTCTCTATGAAGTGACAATTAAAGCTAAAGAAAAGCAATCTTTTCTGTGTAAAATATTATTATTTTTACATGAACATTATTCACATGTTATGTTATTTTTATTTCAACTTATTGCATGTAACATTTTGTTGTATTTAATCATTCTACAGGGTGACTTTAAAGTGTAAAGTCATTTTTTTTTTAAAGCAAGACAATCAAACCTATTATGTCCAGTAACCAATATAAGTTTGTTTTCGACGCAAGACGACCTTTTTAACAGAAGGAGAGTGAATGCTGGGCTAAGAGTACTCACTCAAGACATCACTAGCCATTGAGCGAAAAGTATTTCGCGGTTTATTCAAATAGCCAGAAACGAAAGCATGTTCTAGTACTTTTTATTGTTGAAGTATATTACGATTGTTCCTTGTCTTTAGATTGGACCTTGTAAACAGGCGCTTAACGACGACATGACCAGGAAGTATATACTGAACGTTCTATATGACAATATAGGTATGAAGACAATTCTTCTAGCAACTTAGAATCCTGGCTCAATGATCAAATACGTCTTCTAAAGATAACAAAAGTGCATTCATATCGAATGCGAGATTATACATGTCTAAGCGACGTGTACATTCTGTAGTCCATGTTAATGCAACATATTCGTTTGTTTGTTTCTACTTCATTAATAAACACTGTTTCAATCATAGCGTATGCATATCTCACTTCGGCTACGATTTAGATACACTACCCCATAACATATTTATTTAAGTATAGCAACTATTTTCTCTCGAGGCAGGTATGAAAGAATACACAACGTCGTTTATCAAGTATAGAATTTGTCAAAGAAACAGAAAGAAAAGAAACAGAAATACTAAGATAGTCGGGCCCCTCCAAGGAACGCCCCAGTGTGTGGATCACCACCATGATACCGTGATCCTCCGCATGCTATTAAGTAGGAACTACGTTAAAGCATAGGTATGAGGTAATACTAGAGGTTTCTATCTACTCAAGACATTTACCACTACATCGGAGATAGAGAAAGAAGGTGAAAAAAGAAGAAAGGAAAGCGCGAAAAGATTTATCTTTGATAGAGGGGAAAAAAGCCGGTGATGCCGGTAAAAACCCCTTGAGTCGGTAATATTAACACCTGAATCCCAGATTGTTAGTACAGCAGATAAAAAACTCCACAAAACGGGAAGGGTGGAGAAAACCTGCTGTCGGAGACTGTTAGTAGGTATGATTTGGTATGATTTGGTTGTCAAAATAACGCGTCCTGTGTACTCATAAAACTGGTAACATTAATCATTTTGCACGAATTTGTTTAGTACATCTTTGTTATGAGAAATATTTACCCAAACTCCCACAAAACCTTTCACGGTGTCTTCTACGTTAATACTACATTTAATGATACAATAAATAAATATGTCATCTAGATGAAACAAATACTAATCTTGTAATCGATTACTATTTGGTGCTGCCATCTATTAATTAAAATTGCAACATTTCCCTTTACGCGTCAAATCATCCATAAAACAAAATACTCTCTTATTCTCCTTACTTCGTGAACATTGTAGTAATAATACCTACTAATACATAATTAATTTTGCTCTGGAATCTGGACAACAAGACGATCAAATTAGTAGGTATTTATTACTAATGGTACATAACCACCAGACTTAGACGTTATGTCACACAAAGACAGAACCAATTTCTGTTCCTACTCGCCATAATCTGGGCACGTAGCCACCACCATCATTTGGTTGGAGTACATCAGTGCTTTTATATAACATAGTATTATTTGGAAAGGCAGTAAATTAGCTATATTGTTGACCGTAGCTGTTCTTCATGTGCGGATTTAGGAGAGAGACCGGTTTGCCCGGGACAGTCCTGGTTTGGACCATGAAGGTCCCGCGTCCCGGGACATTTAAGGTCCTGGTTTTGTCCAAAATCTGTAAGACAGAATGTAATCATGACTAAGAAAAATACATAAAGCCAATGTATGTGTAAGATAAAAATAAGGTTTTGTGTATTGGATTTATCGTCAAAATTCCAGAAAATGGCTTAAACAGAGTGGCAAGTCATTTACTGTTTACACGTGTTAATAATATGTAGTAGAGTAGAGATGCACAACGGTTATGCCATTACAGAATGACATGTATGCCGTACGTCTCTTATAAAGCAGTTGGTCCTTTAGAAATAATACTAAATTAAGGTCAGAAATGGAAGCTTAGAAATGTTATCAAGTGTAAAAAGTTAAATGTATTTTTTTTTTCATGTGTTGCTTTATTTGCTCGAGACATACACTATTATTGTCAAATGTAATTAACGTTTTATTTTGATACAGTATTTAGGGTTCATAAATTTACATTTACGCAGCTTGTAGTGTTAGTTAGGAGGGGCCCAGATATAATTATTTAGTGTGCCGTATTGGGGCTGGCGAATTGCTTTCTTAGACAGACAGATTAAAAATATTTAATTTGCGATTCAAAGGTATCTTAGCAAAGGCTATTTGAAATGCCACTAAAATATTTTTTTATAAAATTTAATGTTTTTTTTAACACTGTAAGGAAAATTAAAATACACGCTAGATTTTATATGAATAAAAGGATGTCTTGTGTTTAGTAATATTATACAAAGTTTGTAATAAACAAATTACGATTTTAATAGAACATCCAAGCGTCCTACCAGAAGGACATTGCGTCGTACAGGCAGTACGTAAACTGTGAAAATGAATAGTTCGTGTCCTGCCGACAGGGCGCGCGCTTAAACGTTCTATTAATAAGTATCAAATGCTAATGTATAGAACCTTTGTTATCTAGCAGGAATACAAATAATAAACTAAAATTATAAGTAAATAAAAAATGAATACGTTTTGAAGTGGAAAATTTAAGAGTTAATACTGAATATTTAATAATTTATATCTAGAAGACAAAATATTCCTTTTTTTCTTTATTTCAAATTTTGGTTTATTAAGAAAATAAATATAATTCTTCGTTTATTTTCCGTTCTTGTTTAATAAAGGTTTTTTTCTTAGAGTAAAGTTACACTAGATTACAATTTACATTATTAACGATAAGAATCGAATTAAAATGTCTTTTAATGTTGATGTTGGTACGTTTCAACAAGAAATAACATACCCACACACACCTCACACATATTTTATATATATATATATATATATATATATATATATATATATATATATAAGTTTATATAGTATAAGTTTATCTATATCTCTATAAGTTTACTGAAACTCTGCCATCTCATTTCATAACAAAGAAAAATAAAATAATATACCAGGCCTTTGAAGCTCTCCTTCATTTATTTCTGAGAAATTGATATAATATATATGAAATCGAAATAAAACATTAAAGCAAAGGTATAAATGTTTTAATTTTTTTTTTTTTTTTTTACAAAACTTTATAAAATATGTGTTCAGGGGCCAATAAAGTCCTGACAGTTTACCGGAACGCGTTCGTTCGTTCGTTGTCATGGCGGGTTTTTAAGTGAAAGAAGTATTCTTGGCTTGTATATGACTGTATTCTTGTCTTCTGAATATTAGTAAATGTAGTGACAGGGAAGCAGCTGTCGCTTCTCTGGTTACAATGATTGAAGTGAAGATGAATATAATTATAATGGAGGACTAAAGGCTTGACGCCATATCCGGTTGGTTGCCATAGCAGCGGCGGGGGTCAAGTCTAAACAACAGTGAACAGTCAAGTAAGTTTGATGGTAGGAACGTACACAGGAACTTGTGGAAGTAATGGCTGATATATTTTTTTTTTCTGGTTTTCATCCTTTGGAAACATGAAAAAGCGACATGTCTCTCTCTGATTGTAACGTTTGCAGTCTGGTACGAAGCACATACCCATGATGAATTATTATTATCGAAGAAACTACATAAACCAACCACTGTTCACTGTTGTTTAGACTTGAACATGGCGGGTTACCATGACGACCAACCGGATCTGACGGATGACTTTTGTGGTCTATTGGGATATGGTAGTGATATGGTGTTTGAAGGTGAGCCGACGATCTAGGTATACTCCGAGATATTTAGCTATTGGTTCCACTGGAATGGCCTGGCCTTGCAACTCAGGTGCCGTCGGTAGATTGCCGTAGCGTCTTGTGAAATGAATTGTAGATGATTTTTCTGTATTTACTTTTATTCGTCAATCTGTTGTCCATTGGTCTATTGTATTGAGATGTCTTTGGAGCGATGGAAGAACATATTTGCAAATTTTTGTCTGATGTGAAAATTGCTATGTCATCAGCGAATGTAGAAGTAAGTGATGATGTGAGGTGCTGTTTCGGCTGAAAAAGCCATATGTATGTTTTTTTTTTTTTTTTGCTTTGAACACGATGTGTCCCAGGTTGGTTTTACGAAAAGTTCGTCACTCTACCCATGCCCCTCCCCCATCATAAATCCGCCCATGCTGTTCTTCGAAATAATGTAAGATATTTGGAACATGGAAATTGAAACAGAAATAGTTTCAAGTAACTGGGAAGAATTACAAATGCAGGAATGAAGTGGGAAGAATGAGAATAACAATGTAAAGAAAAAGCGTTTACCAAGAAGAAGAAGCAATTTTTTTTAGAGGACCGATAAGCAAAGAGGTCAGGGAAAGATTGATTAAATATTTTGTTTGAAGTAATGTGTTAAATGAACAGTAAACGTGGATTCTATGAGATAGTGAAGAAAACCTTGGCAGACTTCGAAATATGGAATTGGAGAAAAATGATAAAAGTTGGATGGACACAAAAGATGTGTAATGAAGAAATTCTGAACACAACAACTAGGTAAGGGATTAACAATGCTGAACACAACTGATGAGAAGAAAAAGAAACGGGTTGGAACATTGGATGCGCAGAGACTGAAGGTATGATTTAAGGGAAAAGACGAAGAGGAATGGAACTTGTTGACAGTATTAAGGAAGTCAAGTTATAGTGAACCCAATACAAAGAACTTCAAGATTAGGATGCTTTCAGGACATTCTTCTTTTGACAGAACATTTGTGCTCAGGATGAAATTTCAACTCGTACTTTAGAGATATCCTCACTTAGGAGCAGAAATTTCAGCTTGGTCCCTAACATACAGAGTCTCGGTAAGGATAGTATATGCACTATATTTGAACCAGGGGCGAGTCCAGAGAGGGAGCGTGGATGACGCACCCCTCCTTATTTCAATTTACCTTAGAAGAAGCTTCGATTTGTTCCCGGATAAATCTAATTTATTTAGAAATCAAATTGTTGATACCGGTTTCGTATTCCATGATAAAACTTAGCAATATAAGAGGGAACTATGATAAATTTTTATTTAACAAATGCATTTAGTCAGGAAATATCGTAAACGTTCGTGATCTATCTATACCTCAGACCTACGGCCGCTCTAGAAAATGCTGAATCCGTCCCTAATTTGAACTACAGGTGATCAAATCTTTCAACGAAAACTTCCGCAGATGACATACCTGTGGAAGATAAACAGGACATTTATCCAAAAATTTACGTTTTTTGAATATTGAATATTCCAAAAGGCACGGTAAATTTGGCATTCCGGGAACTGTCCATCCTTAGAATGAATCTGCAGTTTTCGTTTATGAGACTAGGAAGAGAATACTGACCTCTTTCGTTTTCTAATGAACATTTTAACTCCAAAGACAAGTTGAATCCGATCAGGGACAGGTAGGAAAGGAAAATTTTCAATACTTCTGGCGTGCAAGATAAATATAAAATAATATCTTGGCATTAATACTTCAGACTAAGTTTCATTCTGTTTCCACTGAATGAAATTCTAGCTCACAACACATCTTAAGGCAAATAGGTTAATATAACCTTCTATTGAATAATAAGATTTTAGTAGACGAAAAAAAAGACAGTTCTTAAATTGTAAGAGAGAGATTAACGTTTTCAATCATCATTCCAGCCATCTATTATCTCTCTTATCATAAAGTTGTTTGATATACTCTAAGCACAAGTCGTAGAATGTCTTGTTGCTATAGGATAGATCTCCTGGAAGCTTCTATTCGTAGGAAGAAAATAAATAGCAAGGGTTTCTGCCAGCCCCCACAAAATGTCGAAATGTTTAAAATATTTACAGTTAAAAATCTATAGAAACCATGAAAAATTGTATTTAAACGCTGCGACCCTTCAATTATGGCTTTATGGGGACTCGGTTAATTGGACTTTGTAGGCTTACTTACATGAGGTTTCCAAATTTGTTTGTACACCCTGTCTACAAGAATAAGCATATACTTTAAAAAAACTTACGATGAAAATTAAACCAAATAATAAGCAACCTTGTAAGAAATTTTACGAAAAAAAATAGGTTGCAGTGAATGTTAAATTTGAAGAGTAAAACGAAATATGAATTTCAAAATATACTTCAAAATTTTATTTACAAAAAAGTATTTCATTTTTTGAAAAGGAATTGAAACTGATTTATGGATTTTTCACAATTTTGAAACCATTTTATCGCTTCTCGAATATCTTAGAACTATTAAAATTAACACAGAAACATTGCCAGCCGACATGACCGGAACGCGAACCGGGATCTCCCACTTGCCGGTCGGGTATGCTATGCTGGTGGTGTAATGGATAGGATACCCAACCGGAAACTTGCAGATCCAGGTTCGAGTCCCCGGCCATCACGGCGACTGGCAATGTTTCTGTGTTAATTTCAATATT
>JAGDQP010021817.1:18567-31256 GCA_022664845.1 Lepisma saccharinum | reverse complement strand
CCGGGGGGGGGGGGGGGTCTGGCGGAATCACTACTGACTGTGACTCGGCTACCTGCTGAAAGAATCTTATCAATCAATATTGTAATTTGTGAAATTTCTTGAGAAATGAGAGTGTGTACATTTTTTTAAATTTTCAAAATATTTTAATGCTTTTATGCCTATTCAATACTTCAAACACAACATTTTTTAGAATACTCTTTTTGAGGGGATTGGAGTTATCTGAACATCTCCCGCAGTATTTTTGTTAGTTCCGGGGATATGGGACTATTTCCATAATGGTAGGAACTTTTCGGCGTCGTACTTTTCGTGTTCTGGGTAACACCCCCGGTCACCCCTGAAAGAAAAACCATTCAAGCGAAACAGTGGATAATAAAAAAAAAAAGGATTAAATCTCTGTTTTGTCCTCTGGATCAAGTAAGACAAGATGACCCGGTCGAGAACTTGACACGAATCAGTGATTCCGCCAGACTCCTCCCCTGTGGCGGGGTGTTAACACCCCCCAAAGTCTCGACAACACTTCCCAACTTTAAATTTTTTGCTGTGAAAAATCGATAGCAACCGAACAAAACTTCGCTTACTTTTGACTTTACACCCTCCAAACTGAAAATACTGGCAGAAATCCTGACGCGAATGACCCGTTTCGGCTCTACTGCATGGGAACTACTCTAACGGCCGACCATCCTGACTACGGTTGTGCAGGTATTTTCTTTAGTCGTACCAGGCAAATGCCGGTATGGTACCTACTAAGCAAGTTCCGGCCAAGTACCTTCCAACATTCTCACCCGCACCCTATCCCGGGCTGAGATCTGTAAAGACCATAAAATAAGTTCAATTCAATGGCCTTCCCAGAGACAGTATTATTCTTTAGTTTTGTAAACATTCGTCCCGGCCTAATACAGATATGCCAAAAAGCCATGTACTTAAAAAAAAGAAAAAAGAGGGTATTCAAAATTCAACATTCTTCTTTCTAAATTTTACTTTATTTAATAATTATGGGTGGTTTCGATTCACAGAGATGTCCGTCTAATAGTTGATGAAAGGCTTCATGCACTGGTGTGTATGTTAAGAAGATTCCATATACGAAGCTGCAAAGTGCTCGGTTCGACATCAGTTACTGAATTTGTTTCAAGTAAACTATGAGGACGAAGTAATAAACAAATTATTTTAAGATTTGACTACCATATTTTTGAGATGCCAACCCCGTACACTTGAACCATGCCGACATATATTGGTAATATCAAGCAAATTGTTCAACTATTTCTACCTAATTGCTTCAAAATGTACTCTGCAGGCAAATTACAGTAGAAAAAAAATACTCCTTTCTAGGAAAATTACGGTACATGCTTAGTCTTTTGAAAAACAGAGGTAAAAAAGTCATAAGTTTTATTGTTATTACTATTACGCCCTTATAGTAATAGCTATCACCAGGGCTGGAATGGTAAGATTTTGGGGGGGTACACGCTGCTCAATACAAATCTGGATTTGGGAACACGTTCCTTTATATTTATGCACTGAGGTGGGTACACGCTGTGATTTATACTATTAGGTGGGTACACGGCGTGTACCCGCGTATACCCTCCATTCCACCCCTGGCTATCACATCAAGTGCAGTTTAATTTATTGCAATATTCCGATTATTTCGGCGAGTCCAAGCCAAAAATCGGTAATTTATTGAAACAACCTAAAACGCCGGACTTGACTCGATCCCGGACTCTAGCCTGGACACAGTATATAATTCCGGACGTATCCTATTTAAAGAGATTCACGCTTATTAATTACAATGTATTGACGACCGTAGCTCAGTTGTTAGCGCGTTGTTTTAGCAGTCGGGAGATTCTACGAACTAGATGCCAATAGCCGCATCCTGATGGGGCTTTTCCAGGGTTTTTCGTCAATCATACCAGGTAGATACCGAGATAGTACTTTCTAACTAATCTGCTCTGGTCAATTTACTTCCAATATGCTTTCCTCGGTCCTATTTCAGATGCCTAAAGGCCATAAATAAAAATAAAAATTCAGACGATTATTGGTTGAATTCATACAGAGAATCTTAAGCAAGTTAATAGTAATTAGAAAGTTCCAGTAATTTTAGGAACATTCCCAAAATGCAGATAAATCGTCGATTTTTTTAATTCCAAAAATACGCATTTATATTAGGCATTTGTAATGACGATCCATTTCGATTACTTCCAACATCGATCATACAAACCCCAATATTCTAGTATTATCTTCAGCTATTATTTTATAGTATTAACATTACATGCAATAACATCTTAGAAACAATTGGAACTAGTTTATTCTATTAACATCAGTGATTCCGCCAGGCAGGGTATCATCCCCAAGTTCTCGACAACATCCCCCAACTTGAAAATTTTTATCATCAAAAATCGATAGAAACCGTGCAAAATTCCACTTACATCCTCCCAATTTTTGACTTTACACCTCCTCCCAAACTGAAAATCCTGGTGGAATCCCTGATTTTTAATAATTAGTACTAAAGATTTAATTAGTTGAAAAGAGTTTACCGCATAATATATCAGTACGATCTTTCATTCTTTTTATTTTAATTCTTCATGAACTTTGTACACAAAGGAATTTTGTTGATTGATTGTAAGTGTTTAATTTATTTATTAGTGGGAGTGTCTATAATGTCATACTCCCGCAATACTGACAATGGGGTGCTTGTGGGAGGTGTTGAACCACACAATCATTTTCCTAGGGTGTGAAGGAATAACCATGCTACTATGTTTGGTACGAATAAGTTGAATGGGATGTACATTTATATTTTCACTTTCACATATAGATGGCAACACTGACAATAAGGTGCGTGTGGGAGATGTTAAACCACACAGTCATTTGCCTAGGGTGTGAAGGAATATGCATGCCAAGTTTGGCACGGATACGTTGAACGATATAGAAGTATATTCATATTTCCACTTTTTAAGTGTAGATGGCAACACTGATAATTGGGTACGTGTAGGAGGTTTTGAACCACACGGTCACTTTCCTAGGATATTAAGGGATACTCTCGCAAATTTTGGCGTGGATACGTGAAACGATATAGAAGTACACCCATATTTTCACTTTTATGCATAGGTGGCAACACTGAGAATAGGGTGCCTGTAGAAGGTATTGAGTCACACAGTTACTTTTCTACATTGTCAAAGAATATTCGTGCAAAGTTTAGTGGGTATACGTTGAATGGTGTAGCAGCCTTTACGTAATATATATACTATATTATTTCACTTTCGCTTGCCCTAGTCCTAGAAAGCAGCCATTTTGGACCTTATCTTGGAAAATAGGGAAAATAATGAAAAATTTGGCACCCTACAATTTTAATATCTACACATCTTGAACTATAAATTCCGGCAAAAAAAAAAAAAAAAAAAAAAAATCAAACTTGGCACGAAAATCGAGCGGGAATACATTTGATACTATCCAATATACCCAATTTCTATGTACCGCTGATCTTTCGTTTCCTGTTACTGATATGCATTTCGTTTTTTACTGTTTAATTTATTTTAAAACCAGACTTCCAATTAAGATAACGTTGTGCCAGTTTTTCGTTGGTGATTTGCCATATCGATATTTATCGGTACTTTAGCATCATCAGCGTAATGAATTGTATTTCTTTGTGTGCTATGTTGGGGAATATAGGACTAATTGATGTATATTTAAAAAAGAAACATCTATCTTAGTATAGAGCCTTGAGGAACTCCCAGCTTTCAATTTTGATGGGAAGTAGCTTTTACGATTAAAACTGTGTATGACTAACTTCCACTATCTGGAATAGGATTCAAGCCACTGTAAGGACTTTTCTTATATCTCATAGCGATATGATTTATTTAGATGTTATAGTTAACACTATTAAAAACCTTGGCTTAAAGAAAAAAAAACAAACAAATGAATTGTCTTATGTGATTCATTTTTAATATCCTGAAGAAAATCTCATAGTGCTGTTAGCGTTGATTTTCCACCATCAGAAAGTCCACGTTGTCACCGAGATTTCATATTGTTATATACTATTAGGTGGTTTTTAATTCAGTCGCAAATCATGGTTTCAAATATTGTCGAGAACGCAGAGGTAAAATATATCTACAGGACGGTAGCTTTTAATATAAGGTAGCTTTTATTTCCTTTCTGAGGTAGGGATTAAACGATGCTTCTTTTAACATATTGTGGGTTTGAATCAACTGTTCGTATACGCGGATGATGTAGATTTAATAGGGGACGATATAGATGCACTACAAAGATGTCTTAGTAGAAGCGTGCGATGAGATAGGTCTACAGGTAAACATAGATAAAACAAAGTACATGATAACAAGCCGAAACACAGGGAATGAAGGAAATAACAACATAAGAATTAGGGATGAGGTCATAACGAGAGTAAACAAATTTAAATACTTGGGAGCATACGTAACAAGCAAAAATTAGGTCACGGAAGAAATAAAAAAGTCGCTTAGTATCGGGGAACGCATGTATTCTATTCAGTCCAGAAACTTTTAACCTCGTGATTAATATCAAGAAAGTTGAAATTGAAAATATACAGAACGGTTATTCTGCCGGTAATACTTTACGGTTGCGAAAGTTGGGAGTACGATCCTAGCAGATGAACATAAATTACGTGTGTTTGAAAATAAGTTTTTGAGAAAGGTATACGGGCCGAAACGGGACGAGATGACTGGAGAATGGAGGAGACTGCATAATGAAGAACTCCACGGACTGTACGTACGAGACGTCGTTGGGTGAACAATATTAGAAGAGATCTTCGAGAGATGGGTGCTCGTGATGAAAACTGGCTTGATGTTGCCCAGGATATAATTCAATGGCGAACGTTTGTTACTGCGGCGATGAACTTGCGAGTTCCATAAGCCATAGAGTTAGTTAGTTAGTAGTGGGTGTTGAAAACAGTGTGTTAGGGAGAAATGAAAGTTTAGTTCCATTGTTTTGAATTAACAGGTTCGATGTATCATTAAATTCGCACTTTTCAATGGTAGAAGAATTATTGTTAAGGTATTCAACATTTTTGAGGTCATTAATATTGTTATTATTTGAATCAATCAACTATATATCATCATGATGTTCATCCGTTTTCTATCCACTGCTAGATGAATTTCTCTCCCTTTCCACATATCTCGGTCTGCTGCTATCCTCATCCATGTTACTCCTGAAAAATGCTTGATTTCATCTACCCATCTTGCATTTGGACATCGTCTCGGTCGTTTCTTTTCTCACCAGGAACCCACTGTAGTACATTTGTCGTCCATCTTCCATCTGTTCGTCTAGCTATGTGACCGGCCCATCTCCACTTCATCCTTTTCTCAGTCTTGATTACATCTTCTAATTTTGTTTGTGCGCGAATTCATTCATTTGTTTTCCTGTCCCTCCTGTTTATTCCTAACATGCATATCTCGTCTTCATTGCTCTTTGTGCGACTCTTATAGTCTTTGAGGCGTTTATGTCCCAAGTTTCACAGGCGTATATTATTACAGGTCACATTGAAATCGTAACTTCTAAAGCACTTAAACTTCTTGGATTTCTCTACAGGTTTACCGATATTAAAGATTTCAGAGCTGTTCGGTCATATTTTCTCACTTGTGTACTTCCTACTATTGAATACGGTTCCTCTTTCTGGTCTATGGCTTGTGAAACCAACTTATCTAAATTGTACAAAGTCCAAAATTTCTTTATTCGCATTGTACAACACAGGATACCCAACCTCCAACACAAATCTAACGTAGACATTTTGAATTCTCTTGACTTAAAAAACATAGACACAAGAAGAAAACTAAATGACTTAAAATTTCTTTATAAAATAATACAGGGCACACTCAGGACCCAACGACCTTCTTCCGCTTTTTAACATAAGAGTACCCAGACAAAATGTCAATTTCCCCAACATCATTTCTACGTCTACACTGTGTTGTAGACCAAACCAAACAAAACCTACATTGTGTTTGGTTCAGCAATTTCTTGTACACAGATTGTCACATTTTTACAATGCTCTTGCGTTGCCAACAGATTTTTCCCCTCAGTAAAGTAAATTTCAAAGGGATTGTTATAAGAATCTGGAATGAAAAAAAAATAATTCATTTTTCAGTGTATAATTGTTTTATTATTATCACGTTGTTATAGAAACAGTGTAAAATGGCGTTTGCTGTATCCATGCTGACTTCTAATAAATAAATAAATAAAAATATTTCAGATTGATTATAATTCCTGGAGGAAAGAGGAAGAGAGCTCGTGTCACGTCAATAACTCACTTACGAAGCGTATGTACCACAGACCTCATAATAGATGAACTTAGCACGCTTCCCTATTTCTGGCTGCGCTAAAACTAATGGATTTTTGTTCAGAGCACGTGATTTTGAATGCATCCGCTAGGTAGCTCTGCTATAGACCTCATAGTAAAATATGACATCTATGACAGAGCTACCTAGCGGATGGATTCAAAATCAGGTGCTCTGAACAAAAATCCATTAGTTTTAGCTCAGCCAGAAATGGGGAAGCGTGCTAAGTCTTATCTATTATGAGGTCTAGGTATGTACATACATACAATAACCAGAATAGCACCCGAACCTGATACTCTTAGTTCTGGGTAAGGCCCGGTTTCATTTTAAGACCTTCAAAATTCATGTGCAACCTGTAAATTTTAACTGCTGAGGCCTCATACTTTCCCCGCTAGCACGGCCTAAAGTCTAAAATCACGCTCCTTGGCGCAGAGCTCTTGTGGAGTAGTGGAAAAGCATTTCCTTGTCCTGCGAAAGGCCCGCGGTTCGAGCCCTAGTAATGTCAGTTTCTTTGTTTGCCTTTTCCTGTAGTACATATGCAAATGTTGTGTGTTACAGTATCCTTTCTTTCTTTCTCTCTCACTCACTTACTCATTCGGAAAATGTCTGCTTTAAGCTTTAACAATTTACATCATGAGAAGGAAAAAAAAAAAAAATGAGATTGAAGCTGGCTGATATCGTGAATCAGTTGTAACGAGACATATTAACAATTCGAAAACTAGAAAAAAAGAAGTAATTATATTTTCATATTGCAGTGTTAAAGTTGGAGAGAAATTTAATACCGTCTTCATAGAGAACTACATGACCTTGACAATGCTATAACGTCAGTAATTTTTAAAATTCTTTTCCCATGATACGTAATCTAGTGTGTGTGGTGATTTTTTTTTTTATCGCAACAGGAATCTTATTCTGTTCGTGACTCCTGAATACAGAAGGATCATTTAGAACCTGACTATAAAAATTATTATTAAATCAAACAATGGAAAAATTTCTATTGTTAAAGTTTTTCAAAAAGAGTCAACACAAAGCACGTAAAAGAGTTTTAATTGTTACCCATGAAAACGGTTAAACGTTTTGGAATATCATTGGTCCTAAACGTTAAAACAATGGGAAACCAGCAAAGTACATTTAACCTGGCCGTGACCTTTCATGCTTAAAGAAAGCTAATACTTTCGTGATATCTAAGCAGCGTCGATGCATCTATGACAGACACTAAATAAAGTAAAGACAAGTTTTCTGGGAACAGCTCCATTATAATCACTTCACGGACCTTGTGTTCTCCATTTTTTCATGCAATTTCTTTAGATTTACTACGCTACGTTAACTAAGGTTAGGTTTGATTGCTTCAAATAGGAAAAAGGTAAGGAGTACAAGGATCATGAAGTGATTATAATGGAGCAGCTCCATTTTGTATTCTTTTGTCCTGATTTAAGAAGACTAGTGTAATATTTTAAGTAATTCAGAATAGATAGAAACTCTATTTCATCCCGACCTGATTGAAACAGAATATTTTCTTATTTAGCTGAAATTCAGTAATCAGAACTCAACAATACACTCAGAGTGTCTCACTTGTTTTATGTAAGTGCCACAAAGTTAATACTAGGAGGCAGTGCCTTAGGTGTTGTCTCGCAGACGTTAAGTCAACCACCGCATAATTTTTTTTAAATTTTTAGTTGGTTGCTTTCATTGTTCATTTATTTCCCTTTGTGTTTACTTTCGTTTATGTTCGGTTGGTCTTCTTCTTCCTTCCTCACTTTTCTTGTTTCTCTCTTACTTGCTTTTGTTTATTTTTCTTTTATTCACATTTTTGTATGATTCTTTTGCGTTCTTTATTTCCTATTAATTTACTTTTCCTCATGCCATTTTTTTAGTGAGGCTTTTGTAATGTCATTTGCGCTTCTACTGCTGGATGGTTACTGTGTATTTGAGATTTCATTGAATGTTTTTGTATATCGCTTTCTTATCCCATAGTTTTATGGTGTGAGGAAACAAACTTCCCTACAGATTATTTGGGGACCTTCAAGATGTATGGTGTGCGAAATATTCTTCCCAGTACCCTTGTACAAGTCTCTCCTTCAGTTATATCTTATTTGCATATTTTTGTACCTTATGATTTTAACTTCAAACTAAAACAACATTTGTTAGTTTCGTTTACAAACACCATGGTATAAACTCGATTATAAGGAGTCTGGAAGCCAGAGGAATACAAGTAACACTGACGATTTATAAAAAGCTCGAGTAATCTTTTGTAAATAACCAAAAATATATGGGACACAAACTGTCGTATTGCGTACAAAGAAACATTGGTGCGTGATATGTCCACGTACATAATATGACAATTTGGTTTGACATATATTTCTGGTTATTTATAAAAGATTAGTCGAGCATTTTATTCTTCGTCAGTGTTACTTTGGCTTCTGGAGTCGACATATCTGTTTCTATGGAACCTACATTCCACATCCCGTTACACTTTGAAATGTGTAGCGTTATCAGTTGTGTTTTCGAAGAATATCGCGCACACTAATTTTCTAACACCCATCTTTGTCTGATATGTCTTTATTATAACACCCATCTTTGTCTGATAAGTCTTTATTATAACACCCATCTTTGTCTGATATGTCTTTTTCTAACACTCATCTTTGTCTGATATGTCTTTGTTATAACACCCATCTTTGTCTGATAAGTCTTTGTTATAACACCCATCTTCGTCTGATAAATTTGTGTTGTAACGAAGCAAATCAACCAACAGACAACAAGTTTTATTTCTCATGGATATCTTTCAGGTACAAGGGAACTTTACATTCAGTGCACATGATTCGGATTCTGGCCAATGATTTCCGCCAAAATCTTACTTCTTCTTGGGCAAATACACAGCTAAAGATTAGCGGTCATAAGATCCTTTTCTAAACATTTTTAGGAATCAAGAAAATGGAATGTATATTTTCGCATTCATACACAAATATTCAAACCGAAATGCATATTTTATATTCACGTAAAATAATGAAAATGTTCTATTGCGTCCAATATAGTCACAAAAGTTATTATTTATTGTTCCTATACACTTTTAGATCGAAAAATGAAGCCAATCTTTTAAATTCTTACACAAGTATTCAACCAAGTATGAAAACTCTTCACATTAATGAAAATACTAAATAAAAATTGGGCGCATTCGACGCAGTGAACACCCAGAATGCACTTTAGGCCCTGAAATCTTTCGAATAACAAGAAATTCAGAGTGAGCCTTTTGTGCTCTGTGACATTAGACGGAGAATTTGCTGAGCAGCTCATTCTTACATGTCCTAAAACAATGCTGTCCCATAAATGGCGGGAAAGTAGCAAAATATATCACGTATTGTTCCTATCAAAGCTTAGTTTTACCCTCAAAATATGAAGCTAACATATACATTTTACAAGCATTCTATACATATACGAGCATTCTAAACAAATATGCTTTTCATATTTGTGTAAAGTGCTGAAAACAAACATTACATTTCAGTCCCATAGATGGCAGTAAAGTCGCAAAAGTTTGTAGTTGTTATTATTCTAATTATTTTTAGTCTTAGTCTTTAAAAGTAAATCTAATATTTCCATTTTTCATACACAAATGTTCAGACAAATATGTCCATTTTATAGTCGTGTAAAATACCGAATATGTGAACATATTCTACAGCCATTCCAGACAAAATGGAAAAAAAAAAATGTAACGTCCGTGACGAAAAGAATAATCAAGGTATTTTTAAAAGAAATTGGGTTTTAGTTTGTGGGCAAAAAGTGGCAATGTCAAAATTTTAGTAAGAGACTGACTCCCCCCGCCCCCTATTTTTAATAGGCTGTTAAAACTCAGCTGGAACGTTCGTGGCAATTTGATTGTTACATCCGTGACTTGAAAAAATCAGTGTATAAAAATTCACAAAGAGTGTTGCAATTAAATAGTTTGATTGGCTTTGGCGTAAACTAGAATTGTATCATACTGCTTTTTTCTGGCAAGGCAGAGAGACTTCAGTGTAGTTTGTCAATTCAATGTGAATTGACGTCACCAAATTTTGTAACATCCGTGACGGCATACTTTCACCCATTCCGTCAATAGTCAATAAAATTTTCTCTGCTGAAGAGAGAAAATGTAACATCGTAACAACTAAATGACTGTCTTATTACATTTTTGTTCAACAGATGACAGTAACGTCTCAAAAGTTATTATTATTATTATTATTATTATTATTTACAATTTGTAATCTTTTCCTCAACAGTGAAGCCGATACTGCTTTCCATAGGACCAACCAAAAGATACTTGTGAAGTGATTTGTGGGAAGAATATTTCCTAATTCCCACAAAATGATCAATTATCAAAAATGTTAAGCATAAAAAAAGATTTAATTCTCCATAATTTTCTTGAATCTTTAGTTTTTTTCATTTTATTTTTATTGCCTTCACAACAATGAATGGTATTTGATGTAAGCAAAGGTTCACATGGCATGCCATCACGGAAAATTATTTAGCACTGTTGCTGGCTGGCTATTAACAACAATAGAAAAGACTGTTCAGATAATCAGAAGAGATCCTTCTTCTTCTGTCTTTAAAGCTGGGAAAGGTCACAGATCAAATACGAACGTTTCATTCTTTCTTTCAATATTGCCTTGTTAAACTTTCAAATGAAATCTCTTCCCCCCCCCCCCCCCCCATTCATTGTAGACAGTTGCAATTAATTCTGCAATTTTTGACGCCAACCAGCAAAGCGAAGAAATTGTGCGTGTCCCTGATAACAACATGTAATCCTTTTTCTTTTGTTTGCCTTGCGAATTTTTGCCATAACCTTGTCGAAATTGATCTTGATTGCAAGGTTATCGTGAATTTATCATCAATAAAGGTGAAAAAAACAAAACAAAAAAAAAAAACCCTTTGTTTTCTGGGAGATTATGTCATTTGACATTCTCTTATAAGGGATAAGACGAGGGAGGGATAACAGTGACTACTTGTAACTTACATATCATTGGAAGAAAGAAAAAAAAAACAATTAAAAAGGAACATTGCATGTGAAACACAGTGGTAAAGTGATGTAAGTTATTACAGAGAGAAAACTTTTCTCCTGTTTGGCAATTGTTTTAAACCTTTTTATTGTGTTTATACTTCTTGACCTCTTGAAGACATTACGTAATAGCGTGGAAATATATTTGTTTCCGTGGGATACTTGTGGGAAATATAAAATGCTTTCTCTGTATGTGCTCGTTTAAATGGTCTCATAATATTATCCATTGTTGTATATGGATGATGTCATTCTTCAACATCATGGATAATGGAGGACCTTATAAATCTGGAAACATTTGAGATTTCGTTGGAAGTTTATATATATATATATATATATATAATGTATAAGATGGAAAAATGGTAGAAAAAAGGTACTTACATTATAAGAATACCAAGACAGGTGTATAAGAACTTCACAAACACAATAGAAAAGCGGCAAGGTTTCGCAAAAGCGTTTTCACATGGTAGGAGAGATAAAGGACAGAGCGGACTGGTGCTAAGACGCCATGTTGTCAACAGATGCTGGATATAGAATTCAGCCATTTACTGATTTCGCTGTTTTGCACTGTTATCATAGTTCCACCTGTCCCATCATTTGATGTACCATAAGTTCTCACAACGTTGCCAACTTTTCATCTTTCCCCTTCCCTTTTGACCTCTTTTGAAGTACATTCTGATAGACTTTAAGATAAGTCAGTTCAAGAGCAAGAATTATTCTAATATCTCCAAATACAGCCCTGATTCTACGGTCATTTTTGTCATGACTTAAACAGATAAATTTTTTACGGTTGGTTAAACAAGATTTTTTTTTTTAAATACATAACGTATGAAACCAAGTGGTTGACCCTATTCTTCATGTTAACCAGGAATATTTACACTTTCTTTGGTGTCAATATTCTTTCACGGAGTGGTTTATTTATGAGTTAAATCGATAGAGCGGGAGAGGGAAACAATTGAAATTAAAAGGATAGACGTTTATTCCATAAGATCACTTGTCGTCCTTTTGCCAAAACATTTTACACTTTGAAGTTTTAGATGAGATACTGGACGTCATTGTCGAATATAACGCCACTGATGCTTTCTTTGAATTTAAATTTTATTTATGGCCTTCAGGTATCTAAGACTCAGGCCAACAGATGCTTTCTTCTACGCTATTCTCCGTATTCGTCATCCTGTCTATCCAGCATATTCTCATTACTCTCTTATAACACAATGTTTCGAACATTACGAGTTCTCTGTTCTTCTTCGTTCTAACTCACCTTACTTCTCATATATTCAACGCTACTTTTCCGTGCATTTAACGTTAACATTCCATTTAGCGTTACCATTCCATTTAGCGTTACTTTTCCATGCATTTAGCGTTACTTTTCCATGCAT
>JAGDQP010021817.1:4353-15983 GCA_022664845.1 Lepisma saccharinum | reverse complement strand
CTGGAATTCTGGCTTCCTGGAATTCTGGCTTCCTGGAATTCTGGCTTACCGGAATTCTGACTTTTCGAAATTCCGCCATTTCGGAATTACCAGTGTTGTGGTGGCTCAATGGTAAAGCGCTCACTTCCGGCGCTTGGTTTCGTCGGTTTAATCCCTGATCGTGCCATGTAGATTTTGTCGTGGACAAACACCGTATGCGTGGTTTTTCTCCGTGCTATTCTGTTTCCTCCTGCTTTTTCCATTCCAACAATCATCATCCATCCGACCCGAGCCAAATTTGCCCAAAGCCTTTATAGGCTAAAAACATTACAAACTTCTACAGTCAAATTCATAATTTGAAATACCAGAATTCAGACTTTCCGGAATTCTGAGTGCCGCAGTGGCTCAAAGTGGGGTGTTCGGAATTCCGGAACATTCCGGAATAGAAATCGGAATGCCAGTACTTGCTCTTCCGGAATTTCGGAAAGTTGGAATTTCGGTATTCCAAATTATGTATTTGAATGTAGAACTTTGTCAAGTTTTTAGCCTTAAGGCTTTGGGGCAAATTTGGCTCGGGTCGGATGGATGATGGTGAAATGGAAAAAGTAGAAGGAAACAGTATAGGACAGAGAAAACCCACGCTAATGGTCTTAAAAATTAAATTCAAATCCATAATTTGGAATTCCGACTTACCGGAATTCCGGAAGAGCAAGTATTGGCATTCCGATTTCCATTCCGGAATGTTCCGGAATTCCGAACACCTCGATTAGGTACTTCCTGATGGTGCAGTTTAGTACCGAACATACTTTCCCCCCCATTTTCCTCCATTTCGGAGGATTCCAGTTTACTTTAACATCACTTTGGGGGAATCTACGTTTGTACTCCATATACAACTATGGAAAACAATCACGTTTCCTACCAACTACCTGGCCCATTTTTTAAGAGCTCATACTACGACTCGAACATCATTGTGGTAGTTTGATGGCTAATTGGAATCTCAGTAACGCGAACAACAACATTTTTTTTTTTTGTATTTTTCAAGTGTTACCACGCATAAGGTCGACCATCCTGAGTGAGATTTTTCCAGAGATTTTCCTCAGTCACACCATGCAAATGCCGAGATAGTATCTTCAAAACAGGCCCTGTCCGACATCTTCCCAAATCCTTTCCCCCTCCTTTATCCCGGTTTGAGCCTTAGATCCATAAAGGCCATAAGTAAAAAGTCAAAACTAGGCATAAGGTGTTTGTGTAATTGTTTATATCGTCCATAGATATAATTTGTAATCATATTGTCAACTTGTTTTTAATGTGAATTGAATTTAAATTTATTTATAGCCTTTAGGCATCTATGGCTGACGCCGGGATGGAATAGGACAGGTAAAGGACGTGGGAAGAAATCGGCTATGATCTAAGTTGAAGGTATCATCCCGACATTTGCTTGATGTGACGGAGAAGAAAAAAAAGAACTTGAAAAAAAATGTCAGGATGGTCGGTTGCTGATATCTAATCCAGGACCTCCTGAATGTGAAGTCAACGCTTTATCAACTGAGCTACGGTCGCTCGTTCTTAGAAATATGAATTAGACATACTCAATACTCGGAGGACAGTTCTTATCATTTATATACGTACGTACCTTAAAGTATTTATGTATGTATACGTTTATTTGAATCTATTTTGAATAGTTTACCTTAAAACGATATGTGTAATCTGAATGATGCTCTCAAGGTTGCTGAGTTGCTCTTGAATCACCTCAGAACAGCAAACATTTAATTAAGCTGTATTTCCCTTTCAAATGTAAATAGATTTTGATAAATTAACTCAACGTATTGTTCTCTTTTTTTTTTTCCTTTTGCAGATAGACAATGTGTTGGAAAGTCTAAACTTGAAACATTGTTGGGCAACACGAACTAGTCAGCTGTCTGGAGGGCAAAGGAAGCGACTCTCAATAGCTTTAGAGCTGTTACATAACCCTTCCATTATGATGTTGGATGAACCCACATCGTAAGTATTATGACTGTTACCGTTAGAATGCCACGTGCTTCGTAAGAGTAATCTTATATTTTTCTTTTTTCTTTTTTTTTTCTTGAACGTATGTAACATCAAGTCAGCAAGAAATGCTTACAATCATTTCCCGTTATGTACTTTATACGCATAATTGAATTTGGTTTGCTGTCTTCCCAAGGTTCATTAAAATATCTTTTTTTTTTTTTAGACTTTTCTTTAGTTCTCACATCTTGGAACGTTAATGTAAACCATTTCCTGACGTCATAAATTGATGAAATTTTGCACAAGGAACGTAATTCGGTAACAACACAATATTCCATTGTTCCTTTCATATATTTCTATATATTTATATATTTTAAAAGCATGTTTTAATATATTTTTTTAATATGGACTTCTTTATCCTAATATAAAGACTAACCTGCAATGATCTTGCGTTTGGCTGGTTGCAGAACACGTTAGGATTTGGATCACAAAACATTAGCTTGAGGAAAAGTTATCCGATCACCGAAATAACTCGAAAAACAAATAATAAAAAAATACTTTTTTTTAAAAGACATAACTTTTCTTTAACAATTTGTACTAAAAAGTAAAAAAAAATAATAATTTTGTTTATGCATGACTAAAAAGAAAAGCATGAGGCGCGCCAGTTCAAGAATTTATAAGGTGACTGTATATGAGAGCGCCCCCCATGCTTTTCTTTTTAGTCATGCATAAATAAAATTATTCTTTTTTTTTTACTTTTTAATATGAATTGTTTAAGAAAAGTATGTCTATAAATGTTTTTTAAATATTTTTTTTAAAAAATTGTCAAGTCAGTTTTTTTTGTAAACATATAAAAGTATTTTCTTATAGTATTTTAGGTTTTTATAATTTTATATAATTAGACAAACAATTTTCTTTGTAGTTAAATTTATCATGCGATGATTGGCTGATTCTTATATTTTCTACTTAATTCTGATTTATACATGAAAATCAGTGCCGGCTTTCTTTTTAATAGAAAAAGTTATAAACTTATTAATTTGGTAACATGTTTAATATTGTGTCGTTTACTACAGGAAAAAAAAGACACTTTTGATTTAATATATTGTAGAAAATAGTTGTTCAAATGTCATTTCCTCACACATTCCCCCATTCCTACTTGTGCACATATGAATATATATTTTTTTTCCTAACATGGTAAGTATCATTGTTAGGATTCATAATACAATACACATAGTGCCTCAACCCGTATTAAACTATGAAAAAAGTTTCAAGAAAGCAATTACAGTATCTTCTCCGCGCCCTAGCATCATTTTACAGTGTTAGTTCATTAATCGACAACAGAAAAACACTGAAAGCGGTTCCACCGCATAATTTTGTAGCTATATTGTATGGTAAAAATCAGGTACGTGTTCTTTTACTACATCATTCCTTCGTTCAACATATTTTAAAATCATATCTGCTTAAGAAAGAAAGTGATGGTACCTGTAATTAGTACAAAGATAAATTACAAACCATTATCCCAAGAAATTGTAATCGTGATCTCGGCCATTATTCCTATTATATTTGTTTACCTTTAAGGTATGGCCCTTGGCACAATTTTTTTTTTTAAAAAAGGGTGGATTTTTTAGCGATTTGCTGGGAATGATCCACACATATAGTACTTAAATTTAATTAAAAACATGTCGGGCATTTTACTTGCTCGGTTTACATTTTCAAATATGATGTTTCTCTTCTGACTGGAACACAAAATTATTTTCGAAGGACAATGTCATTTACTTAATATCAGATAAAAAAATAATCTTCCTCGTCCTACGAGTTTTTTCTTTTTTAGTTTTGGTAACATTATGTAACTACTGGGTGCTAGCTGTGGGGGATGTTTGAAAAAGTCAGATCCCACTGTACGAATAGCTCAACCATTGCAACGTCCAGACACTATTATTTTTGTCATTGAGTCGATAGAGGTCATCGAAACTGAACTTAAAGAAACAAGCATCAAATAAGCGTAAAGGAATGATCCTGAACCCGGATGTTCCGAGATAATTATCCAAGAACACTGCAAATCTACTAGACATACGAACACGGTAGAGAATTCAGACGAATGTTCTTTTTTTTCTAGCATCGAATTTTAGACTTTTCAGTCTTTTAGAAGAAACTAAAAAAGATTTCTTTAAGAAATTTTTACTTGCTACAGTGTTGCGTAGATTGATCAGGTCTGGTACAAAAAAAAAAGGAAAGGTTGAGAACTCCTAGCGTAAAACATGCGGAATACCATGTGTTCTGCTCTAAAATTACCCTTAAGTTTCTCTCTCACCCTTGCGCCATCTCTTCGCTCTCGCCTCAACCCATCCTCATCCTCAGTTTCACGTCAGCCTCACTACCTTCTCACTGTTACCCTTGTCGTGGATTTTCACTCAGTCTTTATAAAGGAGATGAATTTATTTGTAGTCTGTCACTTTTCTATCTAAATTGTGAATTGTATTTGTAGAGCACGAAACATATCATACTGTTGTTGATTTGGTTCCTATGGGATAATTTGATTTGATAATCGACAATGATTAATCTAATGATGATCTAATTTGATATAATCGACAATGTATTAACTGGTTACTTCCAAGTTAATTATGAGGATTTGATGAGTGTTATGGATGCTAATAATAAGACGAATTAATTATTGCAGTGATATGAAAGATAATCTAAATTATAATGGAACAAACACAGTTAAGAAAAGTATACTTTGAGAATAGTAAAGATGAAAATAGTTGATAGCATAACTGATCTAGAGGGATCAATTATTGGGTCTTCGAAACTGATAAATATCAGTTTTAAGTTGGATTAATATCTTTCGACCTTATTGTAGACAGCATCTCGATCAGAAATAGATTTGATGGAATATATATATATATATATATTTCAAACTGAAAGAAGCTAAATGACTTCGATTTCACCTCGCTCATTCTCTCACGCACGTCTTTATTTTCCACCTCACTAGGAATGAGGTCTCCCTCATGAGGTTGAGCATTTGAAATATTTTAAAGTACGAGATATAACGCATAGGTGTGATGATGAGGCTAGTGATGAAAGTTGAGCCAAAGATAAATTTGTGACTGGCGTATGGATATTTGTTGATTTTAGAAGCATTGTACTCGAGATCCCTAACTATACAAAAAAAAATATCGAAATGAAATCCTCATGTGTCTAGTTATTTCAATTTAAACACCACGCATATTCTATATATATTTTTTTAATGGATTCTTGAAACTGTGAAGTTTTTGACACTGAAATTCAAATGAATAAATTATTTTTTCTTTGTTTCAGAGGATTGGATAGTTCAGCATCGGTCCAGTGTATCAGTTTACTCAAGACTTTAGCAGTGGAAGGTCGAAATATGATCTGTGTTATTCACCAACCAAGTGCATCACTTTACGAACTCTTTGATCATGTGTACGTTGTATCGGATGGCCAGTGTGTGTACCAAGGATCTCCTATGAATACAATTCCATTTTTCGAAAGTCTAGGGCTGCGTTGTCCACAATATCACAATCCTGCAGACTTCAGTACGTACTTTGACACCAAAACTAACTTCGCAATTTGATATTCATTTTTCAAATGATTCAGTTTGTGACACATTATTATATTATTAGTTAGCTAGTTAGTTCCAGAGGTCTAGAGGTTAGTTCTAGCTAGCTGCGGTCTCTCGCAGAAATTTTACTAAAGTTGGTGACTTTCTAAGCTATGGTCACGTAGTATATAGGGTAACGAGTTGAAAAGCCTGATTTACCATACTTTACATCTGATTGGCGAAATAAAGCTTACCGAGCAACCGCAGATCAGTTGGCAGAGTGTTGGTTTCGCATTTGGTAGTTCGTGGGTTCGAATGCAGCGGCCAGTTATCTTTAACTTATGCTTTTCGTTTTTCATTTCTTTTTATCAAACCAAGCTAATGCCGATCTTGTACTCACTAGGTTCTGTCAGATTTATTTTCCACAACCTCTCTACCTAACCTTTTTCGGCCAGAATCAAAGAAAGGTTCTAAAACACAATTCAGTTCAATCCGAAAGGAAACTTGTTGTCTAAAATTACTTCTAGCTCTTTCATTGTCTTTTCTGTTGCCATAAGAAAGTAATTCAAAGCTTACTTTTTAGTGTTGGTGATATGTAGCTACTAAAGACCCAAATATTTCACCTAAGCTGAGTTAAAATTTGCTCAATAAATTATAAAAAAGAACGTTAAATATTAAAATTAATTTCTTTTGTGCTAACAAAGAGTAACTGATGAATTCAAGCACGCGAAACTTAATTAAAGTTTGAAATAACGTAACTAATAACATTGAATGCTTAAAAAGGTTGAAATGATATTTTGAGTATACACTCTGCGAATATCATGTGAACACTTTCTTTCAGTTCCTTGCGAAAGTTCTGAATATTACGGTGAAAAATACTTTATTTTATTATGTAAACACATTTCACAAGTTTAGTGAAAATATTTTAATATCTGGTATTATTAAAATATAATTATAATTATACAGGTATGTATGATTGGTATTGTTGGAGAATTGAGTTACCTGTATCAAGAGTGACGATTTTTCTAGTAACAGATGCTGACAATGTTCATCCCATCCTGGTACTTACTATCTTCATCTGAAGAAGACCTTGTGGAGAGGGTGAAAAGTCTTGATAAAAAAAAATCATACAGTAAAACCCATGTTCAACGATATACAGAAAGTAATGACCATATTTCAATACTGTGTGTACACCATATAAAAGACTATATGTAAAAAAGCAATGAGACCACAGTTAATAATTTAATCCACTGACGAAGTTTATCTTTGGATTAAATTTTACTAAAATATCTAACACTGATTTAACACAATTAACAATACCTTTATCAGACAAAATATAACTCTGTGTGAGGTTTGGTTAGAATACCAAAACTCTTAGATTATTCTTAGTTTGTGATATTAATTGCAAGTCATGGATATCAGTTTTTAGTGACATCCACCTTTTTTCCTCCCTTGTAGTGATCGAGGTGTCGTCTAGCGAATACGGAGACCACATGCAGGAGCTGGTTGATGCAACTCAGAGTGGCAAAGAATCAAAATGGAGATTAAATATCAAACAAAGTGTATTAGAATTTCCAGAAACGAAGTCATCAGTGGAGAAAGGTAACAAAAACGATTTGTTTCTATGTAATAATTTTCCTCAATACTTATACGTTTGAATGACATTGTCATAAGAGCCAGAATGGGGAAACGTTCCAGATATATTTGAGGGCAGAAAAATGAGGAACATCGTAACATTTACTTGCGAAATAAGTTTATCATCATCCTTATCCTTTTGTCTACCTCTTCATTCATCCTTTTATTCTTCGTCTTCATGATCATCTTTTTCTTCTTCGTCTTCATGATCATCCTTTTCTTCTTTGTCTTCATGATCGTCCTTTTCTTCTTCGTCTTCACGATCGTCCTTTTCTTCTTTGTCTCGTCCTTTTCTTCTTCGTCTTCATGATCATCCTTTTCTTCTTTGTCTCGTCCTTCTTTGTCTTGATGATCGTCCTTTTCTTCTTCATGATCATCCTTTTCTTCTTCGTCTTCATGATCATCATCATCCATCTTCGCCTTCATGATCATCATCATCATTCTTCGCCATCATCATCATCAATCTTCATTTTCTTCTTCGTCTTCATGATCATCCTTTTCTTCTTCGCCTTCATGATCATCATCATCCATCTTCGTCTTCATCATCATCATCCATCTTCGTCTTCATCATCATCATCAATCTTCGTCTTCATCATCATCATTCTTCGTCTTCATCATCATATTTTTCTTGGTCTTCATCATCACCCTTTTCTTCTTCGTCTTCTGCTTCATCCTTTTCTTCTTTGTCTTCATCATTATCTTCATAATCATAATCTTAATCATAATCGTCTTCTTCATACCTTTTATTATTATTAATCACCTTAATAATCTTCTTTTCCGATTCTGTGCTTTCCGTTTTACCAATATCTTATTTTCCCATCTTATTACTATCGTGGATTAGCATCTTTCCTCTATTCCCTTCTAATAGCCCTCCTTTTATTATTTTGCCTTGGTATTACTGAACTGAACGGAGTCAGGAGGTTTCTATAGTAATACCTAGTTTCTTGCTCAAATTCTGAAGATACTTTAATTTAGTCATATAGTTTAATTAGTTAACTTGTACAGAGCTTGTACTAATACGATTACCAATCATACTGAAGACTCCAAACTGTCATTGTTCCATCATTCATAGCATTAACTTTATTCTTCAAATTGCTCCCTACTTTACACAAATCATAGATGCTGATTACGTCATCACTTATTATCATTTCCATTAGCTATGCACCAACATTAATAATTATAAATTTCCCATCATTCCTATTATGAATTACTTCAACGTGGTAGATTTCAGTGTCTGTTTCCCTCCCCACAATTCATAAATTATTCGATAAGACATCAACATTTTCAATCTATTACAAATAATCCATGCAGAAATTCCTAAGGCAATATCCTCATTTTGAGTGATTCGTTACCCTTATATTATCTCAACTATCAGTTATTTATTTGGAAGACGGATAACCCAAGATCCATGAGTATGGCTTTTAAGGTAGTCCATGATAGCGTAATCAAAATCCAATAATTTGGCAAGACGCCAATATCCATCATCAGTAATCAACACGAAATCAAACGATTGGTAAACCTATATTATATGCAGATGATACGACCTCAGCCTTAGCCTAAAGGCGATAAATAAAAATTCTATACGCAGATGATACAAATAAGAATGTTGTAATAAAACCAGACTGTTTTGACAGTCAATTGAAGATTGTCACAGTGGTCAAAGAACTTCTCACATAATTCGGTGCTAATAAACTGTCCTTCAACTCGAATAAAACAAAATGCATATTTTTTTTATCCAAATCAAGTTAATAGTATACCAACCCCAACCTTAAAGATAATGAATACCGAAATATAACCGACGACAATACCGTATTTACGCGAATCTAAGACTCCGTCGAATGTAAGACGCACCCCAATTATCTTTGTTGGTGGAAATTAAAATCCTGTACAATATTTCCAGGACCTGTGTAATAACTCTGCTTCTCTGTGAGGAATAAATTCCCTAATGTTGTTCTTAAGCATCGAATTTAATATTGTTCACTGTTGAAGTACCCGTTCTTTATAGAATCGTGACTAACGGCGATAGCAATCATTGGCAAAACCCAATCATTTTTTACTTTAAACTGGGTCTTACGAACAGCGCAAAATGTAACCGTAAACGTACAAAACTCGAATCTAAAAGACGCACCTAATTTTAGAGGATTCCCGACTTTGCCAAGGGATTTTTTCCCAAAAAGTGAGAGGGCCTGGAACGTTGTCCACCCAGCATCGTGATGCAATTGGGGAGCTACTGTGAATAAAATACAGTGGCGATCACAGTTGAGAGCTTCGGCTCTCCTCTCACAACACATCTGGTCAGCGTGGGAGCAGTAGACCAGCTCCTTCCTCTGGGAGAGGCCTCATCCGGTAGTGGATTGAATATAGTATTAACACAAATCCTAAATATACAAGCCATTTTTGAAGTATATAATGTGATATTTTTCTCGCAAGTAAGATATTGTATTGTTTTTTGCGGCACTTCGAAGAGACTTGAATACATGATTAAAATTACATTAGAAAAGAAGAGGTATTGCATTACTCACCTAAGTCACTTTATTTCATTATATTACCTTGTCTTGGGTTAGGATTCTTAGATTACTGACTTTTTATTGGTTCACTGTCTGAACCTTTCTTGTTTATTTTACTTCCCGTAATTTCATGACCTTACATATTTAAATTCTGAGAATCTCTTTTTTCTTTAAGATGATCAATAGTTCTGTATCTCTTAGTTGATACTTAGAATTGTCTAACCTTATGTTTCAATGTTTCCTTCTGCGTGTTTGAAATATTTTGTTTCGATTTCTTTTCATTTGGAGTTTTTAAAGTTAACTAGTTACAGTGTCTCATCTATACCATTCTTTCATTATATTTATATATTCACCGCAAAATGATTTGAAGATTTGGTTTCAAAATGAAGGCTTTGTACTTCTCTTACAACGATTTTTTTAAAAGAACAACTGAACGTTAAATAAATAAATAAATAAATGAATGACATCAACCATAAAGTTGCTTAGCAACCGAAGCAAAGACTAGTCATAATTAAGTTGCTATAGAAACACAGAATCAAGAACAGATTATGAGGTTTACTAAAATATAAAATTTAGCGTCACGTATTGTGGGCATTTTGAAAACTACAAATATATAATATATATATAAAAAAAAAACACTGGCGTAACAGGCCTATAGGTCCTGAGCCTGCCGCAACGCCATCTGTCCGTGTTTGGTGGAACTACATCCACCTGAGTAACGGCTCTGTGGTCAGCGCTGCGCGTACTTAACCACGAACATGCGTATCAGGGGCTTACCAGACCGAATATATAATATAACAACACGAAAATTTATTAACAACGACGTTCGCCTAATTGCTTTAGGCTTTTTCAAGTCAAACTAACAGAGAGACACCCTTATATACTTGTACAGAATGTAAACATGCAGGCTTCAAGTACAGCTATGAAATTTTACCAAAACGAATACATGAAAATATTTTTTGTATTAGACGTGAACACTTATAAAATAATAACAGCTTAAAAAAAATATATTGTTGATGTTTTTGTGGTATCTTTTTTTTTTCAAGTTGTTATTTTTTATAAATGTTTACATCTAACATAAAAAAATATTTTCATATATTCGTTTTGGTAAAATTTCGTAGCTGTACTTGCAACCTGCATCTTTACATTCTGTACAAGCATATAAGGGTGTCTCTCTGTTAGTTTGACTTGAAAAAGCCTAAATCAATTAGGTGAAACGTCGTCGTTAATAAATTTACGTGTTGATATATATTTGTAGTTCTCATAGATTATGAGACTCTCACTAGGTTTCATATTCTGACACTTCCACAGCAGTAGCGGTCTTCCTAGAGAACTTGGTGAAGCACTAGTTTACTTAATATTTTGGTTTATGTAAAACTAAATGAGATGGGAACAGAAATTTGATATGAACAAGAAATCAAGAGGAATACTTTTAGTACATGTAATTGGCATTTAAATCGGGAAATGGAAAAATATTTCTAACCAAGATAACAGCAAGCAGTAGCATAATTCTAACCAAATACAATATATTAAGAAGTAATTGTTCCTTACAATTTCTTTAACTATTTAGTTCATGAATAGTATTTTTTTTCTTCTTTAAAGCTGCACTTGACGGAGCAGGATTAATGACAGCGTTGTCGTGCAAGAAGGAAGTAGAGTACGCAAGCTCCGAGAAGGACCAAAGACATACACCGGAAAGTTTTCAGTTTCTTGTTTTGATGAGGAGAAACATGGTACAAATGTCCAGAAGTTGGGTAAGTATGCAACTAACCACAATTAGACTATGTTTATAATTTCCAAACAATCAAGAAAGTTCGATAATAACGTTGATAAAAACGATAGTTACAGTATTTCAATCGATCTAATACGTGTGTTAAAACGGTAGAAACTTTATATTAAAACTACCATAGATCGGAATCTGAGGACTACCCTAGATCGGAGTCTGAGGACTACCCTAGATCGGA